>MIQA02015529.1:2745-30115 GCA_001887855.2 Sclerospora graminicola | reverse complement strand
ATATGGCCTCAGCCCAAGCGTTTGATCCGGACTCAGGGGCGATTACCAGGGTGCGGATGTCAGCCACGTCTGAGTTGAAGGATTTCACTGGACGGGGCATGGATGACGACCAAGCCCGAGGATGGTTGAGCAAGACGAAGTCAGCATTCCTTAGAGACCAGACGCCGAACTACGAGAAGTGCCTGATCTTCGGAGACTTGATGAAGGGTCCGGCTAAAAACTGGATCCGGCAACTCAGCCGGGAAGTCCAAAATGATTGGAGGGAACTGGTTGAGGCTTTTGGAGAGCAATACTGCGGATCGGGAATGTCCGTAGCGCGCCAGTATTTCCACACCAATAAGCGGGCAGAAGAGATCCCTCTGGAATACCTCCATCGTCTGAATGTCGCAGGAATGAGGGCAAACATACCGGTTGAAGAAGATGCCAGCCGGTCGGAAGCTGCCCGGGAACATGTGAAGTCTTGCTTTACGTGGTCTTATGTGCTGTATTGCTGAGTTGGTTGCTCTTTGAAGCGCTGTCAGCTCTCGAAACAGCCTCGTCGTCCATGTGGCATGAAGTTCAGCGCGCGTTTCTCTTTCTGCCCTGATTCAAATCGCTTTTTTTGGTACGGGCAACGTCGCAAGTAGGAGCTGCTTTGAAATCTCGTCCACGTATCGCTTTGTCACTGTGTTTGTACCGTTTCTCATGGGTACATTATTGATGCTCAAGATCTTGATCCTCTTTATGCTCATGGCGGTCACGTTTCACTTGATTCTATTTAATAATATTTTCTTGCGTGCCCACAGTCTAGTTGGTAAAATACCATAGCGAAATTGGGACATGAACTGTTTATTACGTTCACATTTCTCCAACCACTAGTTGTGGTTTTTCGGGGTCGGCAGCGGATTCCATCTCTACAACCCCACCCTAGTTGGCAGCGCGTGGCATAGTAAGACCCAGGGCTGTTCAAGAGGTGGTGAGATTAGAGACGAGATCAGCCCCAAGAGCTACAGCTAGAAGCATAAAAGAAGAATCCGCGGTAATATATGTCTGATAATTGATGAATGGACTATGTTCTAATACATCTTTGTAAAAACGTATAGCAGAAATAAAGACCCCAACCATCACAACTCCACAATAGGGTATGCGCTGTACTGGTCACACTGGTTAGGTAAATCTAACATACACTTCGTTCGTATACGCTCTTTTTAGATGGATTAAGTAATCCAAATCACCAACATCTTGTTGGGTGATCATTCGGTCGGGAGATGTCCTGCGTAACACCACAACCTTGACGGCACAAACGCCTCGCTGTACGTGATTTCATGCAGATCTACAGTGTTGCTAGATTTGAGTGTGTGCAAATTGTCCAATATGAATGGCAACAACTCTAGGTTCGTGTGTGACCGCAATCCGTAGGATATTGGGGCCTTCGATGGGTGATTATTATCTACGCGTTCGGAAAGAGTTGGTTCTCGACGTGTGGAGCTGATCCCTTGATTTTTAGATGGGACACATTGTTATCAAAGTCAGTGGGCATCAGTTTTCGTGGTGTAGTCGACTCCAGTATAGATACTACCTCATGAAGGCATAGACGACCATGCACTTGACGAAACGTACCCGTGTACAAAGACCTGGCAAGTCGCTTGGTCACAATGCCGCGGGCCTCTTTGACAATCTTGCTCGTTGTATTCAGCGCCCACACCGTGATTGTCCGCACGACACCAGAGTAGAAATCGGACTGCAGTTGGTATGGTGCTAAAGTAGTGTTGTTCTCAACACACCAGTTCGGGTTGTTCACAGTTGTAGCCCACCAAGGTAAAAACGACTGAAACACGGTAAGGAGATCTCCCCGAGAGTTGTGAAGCCATCGCTTCATTGTCGCATGCGTCCCTTCTACAATAGACGTGTCTTGGTATCCACGATTGGTATACTGTCGGTTCAGCATCGTACAATCTTCGTCTTGTACTTCCACCAGTGAAGATCCAAATAGTCAGCGAGCTCTGCACTCATCGCACGCAGTGTTGATTGGTGCTCCTTAAATTGTATTTCTGTCGTGGAGCTGGTCGCCGCATAGAACTCTGCCATGAAAGCATCAGTCGCATCGGAGTTGCTATACCTGGGCATAGTTCCGGGAGGATTTCTTATTTGCTTCAGCACACTACGCGATTTTGAAAGCACGTTCTTATTCATATACCATCGGCAATTTAGATATGGCACAGAGCAAAAAGCGGACGACGCCATTGCGTTCAAACAAGCTTGATCTCTATCCGAAACTATAATTTTAGGTAGTCCGATGCCGTTAATATCCTGCAGCCGCTTTAGTTTGGAGAATGTACACGCAAAGTCTGGTTCCGCCTCCCCCTCCAGCCAGCACTGTGCAATCGGGATGACCTTGTTCATGCCGCTGACGGCTACATTATTCAGTAAAGGCAAGCCGTACTTGTTCGTCTTGTACGTGCAGTCCAAGATAACGACATCATTCCACATCCGGTATAGCTCTGTGGTCTTGGGGTGCGCCCAAAACAGATACTTGAGCTGGTTTGTTTGTGGGTGGACCTCATACTAAAAAAACAGGGTGCGTCATGAAAAGCACCTCCATCATAGTTTGCTTGGCTAGAAGCTGACGGCGGGCCTGGCCTTTTGCGTTGCAATGTCTTTTGCCGTCACCATTCATGTTGGATCCGACAGCAACAGGCCCGCATGAATATTAGCTGCTCGTACACCCACTGCAGACTGGTTCTGGATCCAGTTTGCTGCCGTGAATAAGGGAAAATATAAATTGTGCTTCGCGGCACGCTGTCGATTGAGGACATGAATGCGGACGTCCGCCGATGCAAGGTGGTTGTGAAGTGTGCTCCCGTCTTGTGTATAAGCAATCAACCAATTTCCATTCTCGAAGACGACCTTCACTCGCATTTCGCATCCTATCTTCTTTGACCTACGCCCTAGCCGCTGGCGCTCGTCTAGTGTAAGCTTGTGATTATTGCGGGGCTGGCCATGACGGTCGCAGGCGTAAAGGCGTAAAGCCGCGTAACATAGGTTTGTTCTCAAGGATCTTGAGACAGTAGTCATGAGCCCGACTCCAATCGTGAAGAGACTTCTCGGCTTCTTCCACGCTCGAGTAGTAGTTTGTAGGCGGAGGTGGAATCATGTGGACGTGCGGTGGTAGGTACCCCTTGTTTACTACGCGATCTTCAAGACGAATAAGCAGATCTTGTGGATATTGCACTCGCGCATCTGTCCCGGTTGATATGGGTAGCGCAGGCATAACAGATTCGTTTGGAGGCGGGTTTTCTTCGAACGGCGTAAAAGTGGTCGGGTGGTACATTACAAAGGAGGTGGATGCAACGGTGCTGGGTGGTTGGTTCGTATTATATTGGTTCGTATTGGACAGAATTGGCTTGTTAGAAATGTTTCTATCTTCGTACTCTCCTAGATTACTCCCTCCCTCAGTACCCTTTCTTTGTAACGCGTGGTATGATATGCGTGCTCCGTAGTCTTTCCCCAACATTGACGCATTCTTAATGGGTACAACGTCAATATTTAAGTACGGTGCTCGATAATAGTGATTGCGCTATATAAAAAATTGTTACTAAATTTGGTCCTAGTGATCGTGAGTCTCTATTCTCAGTCTACTAGCTACATGTATTGATTCGCAAACGTTACCGTCTCTACCTACGCTAATCACTGGTTTCTCTCACCGCTAATAGCGCTGCATACTCATCCGTTTTATTCAACATATATCTTTTATTCCACATGCATCAAGATAAGCATGTCATCACCAACGTCTTCTTCGCCAGTTGTTTATTGTAGTGAGACCCTGATTTCTGTATATATCAGCAAATCTAAAACCAAGCAATACAAACACCAGTCAATCGAAGTATCTTCAGCCATTGTAAGAACTCCCTTGTTTACCTGAGGGGAATTGTATACGCCTGTGCGCCATAAAACGCACGAATTGGTACGAGATCCACAGAGTCACCAATTCCGTCAAGGTAATCCTTCTTGAGCTTTAACCACTTGTGTGAGCGATTCGCCAGCTCATACGTCACTTCTTTTGCAAGAGTAAACAAAATTTGCGCGGTGTTTATAGGGTAAAGGCTGCGCGATTGAATAAATCGCGCTTGGAAATTTCGTCTAGAATACACAATAGATACCTATTCCAGCGATTGAGACAAACGCCAAAGAGAAACTGGATCTTGATTTAGTGTATTGATCTAGTAAAACAGCTGGTGCTTTAAAAAAACCTATGATTTGGTAT
Organism: Sclerospora graminicola; assembly: GCA_001887855.2. Taxonomy (NCBI): domain Eukaryota; phylum Oomycota; class Peronosporomycetes; order Peronosporales; family Peronosporaceae; genus Sclerospora; species Sclerospora graminicola. The sequence continues at coordinate 25,872 of MIQA02015529.1, read as the reverse complement.
GTGATTCTATGCATCGTCAGCGTACACTGTGAGTTTTAAAGGTACTCGATGAATTGCCAATTCAAATGATTATTACAAATAGACAATGGCTTTGCCCATGTATACACACCTGGGTCCGATGCCACTAGCCAGCATCAAGTATTTGAGTCTCTTGGTTTCCAGATCCTTGGTTAGCCTGTCCGCCAACTGGTCCATCGTTGACACGTACTTGACAATGATGGTTTCTCGTGCCACATTCTCTCGGATGAAGTGATAAAGAATGTCAATGTGCTTGGTTCTACCGTTATATCCTGCATTATTGACCAGCCCGATTGCACCTTGATTTTTCTCTTCCCAAATCTCCGTAGCTCCCACTTGTTGGTGACCCAGTTCCTTGAGCATCGAGCGAACCCACAAAACTTCTTAAGTACATAAGCTAAGAGTCATGTATTCCGCCTCAGCAGAACTCAGCGCCACCGTACGCTGATATTTAGACTTGAAAATTACTGGTGCACCACCAATCATTACCATTGTCCCCGATACCGATCGTCGGTCATCGATGTTGCTGCCCCAGTCCGCGTCCGTGTATGCTGTAACATGCACTTCGCTGGTGCTACCGTCGTAGATAATTCCGTAGTTTCTTGTTGCCTTGAGATAGCGGAGTACGCGAATCGCAGCCTTCCATTGTTGCTGACCTGGATTCTCCAAAAATCGGGATAATTGAGTGACCACATATGCCACATCAGGACGCGTACACGTTGTGATGTATAACAAACATCCAATCAGATATCGGTAGGGTTTCGACTTCATAGCGCTTCTTTCGCCCTCTGAAGTTGGCGATTGCATTTTCGACAATTTTAACCTCGATTCACATGGGTTGGTCACTGGCTTGGCATCATATTGGTTGAACCTTTGCACCACGTCGTCAATATACCGGGTCTGCCGAATCATGAGCGTGCTGCTATTTTGGTCGTGGTCGATCTCCATTCCAAGAATAAATTTGATCTTTCCCAAATCCTTCATCTTAAAAGAATCTTTCAGAGCCGCTTTCACCTCTTGAATCTCCTTGCTTAATTTGGCAGCGATGATCATATCGTCAACATATAGGCACACGTAGACGTAGCTGCCGTTTTTACATTTGACGTAGATACGTAGCAGCTCCGCTGCTACGAAACCCTATTTGCAAGAAGACAGCATGAATTGTTTTGTTCAATGCACTCGCAGCCTGTTTGAGTCCGTAAATAGCCTTGTCTAGCTTGCACATTAAAGTTTTTAGAGTTGGAAATACCGGTCGGTACCTCCTTGTACACCTGTTCCTTAAGGTCACTATTTAGGAACGCTGTATCTACATCTAGCTGCTCGGTCACGCATCCCTTTGCAACAATGACTGACAGCACAACCCTTATGGAATTCATGTTTGTTACTGGCGAGTACGTCTCAAAAAAGTCAATACCAAACTTCTGCCTAAATCCTTTTGCGACAAGGCGGTCCTTGTAGCGTGTCACCTGTCCGTGCTCATTATGCTTTATCGCATACAGCCATCGGCATCCAATTGGACGAACATCCTTTCTCTTTGGTACTAACGTCCATGAACTATTCTCAGCGTGAGCCTTGAGTTCCGCGCTCATCGCCTTCACCCAATCTTGGCCATCATCGCTGCTCATTGCTTGCTGATATGTTGTTGGGGCATCGTCTGTCTCGCCAACATTTGCAGCGTAAGCCAGTACTGCTTCGACTATAAGTCCTTCTTCGTCAATCCTTGCACGCTTTGCAGTTGGCCGATCGTCACTTTTTTCCATCTTTTGTTCTTCGTCATTGCCCTAACCATCCTCTAGAAAAAGTATGGGCTCGCGCGGTCGTCTCATTCGATCTGGTCTAGGTTGAAACACTATTCTGTCTTCATTGAATTCCACTTAGGCGGGCTGTATGGTTCCAGCTCAAAGCCAGTCCTTGATGGACTGAGAGACGAAGGAGGATGAGGCATGTTAACTTCTCGCCCTGGTTCGGCATCATTCATCTCTACGGCCTGGGCATCAGACTTAACGCCTTCCATGGGTCCTTCCGGCGTAGGCCGATTAGGATTGCTGAGCTCAATTGCATCCCCAGATTTGTTGGTTACATGCGTGATCGTCACTTGCTGTGGTGACGCTGTGTAGTATATTCCGTCCACTTCACGCTCGTCAAGTTTAACTGAGCGTATCACCTTAACCTTGTTGCTCTCTAAGTCAAACACACGATACCCTTTTGCGCTCTCCGCATACCCAAAAAACAAACACCTGAAACTCTTAGGATCAAGTTTTGATCGCTTGGCGTCATCAACATGAGCGTAGCCATGTGACCCAAAGAGACGTAAGTGTCCGAGTTCCGGTTTTCGCTTAAAGCCTACTTCGTATGGCGTGACGTCCAAATTTGACGTATCGGAAGAGCGGTTGATGAGATACACAGCCGTACTAACTGCTTCTGCCCACCATTCAGTAGAATTTCTCTTGTAGTGCAGCATGCTTCGTGCCTTTTCCATTATTGTGCGATTCATTCGCTCTGCCACTCCGTTCTGTTGAGAGCTGTATGACACGGTACGCTGATGCATGATATCACTTCTGGCACAGATATCATTCACCTTTTTGTTCACGAACTCTTTTCCGTTGTCCGATCGTATGCATTTCAAACGTTCACCCCATTGGTTTTCGTGGAATGCCTTGAACTCATTCAACTTTGCGGCTACCTCACTCTTGTTCTTCATGAAGTATGCTACCACATAACGAGAAAAGTCATCCACAAACGTCAGCACATATCTTGCACAACCCTTTGAGAGCGTATTCATTGGTCCCAAAACTTCCGTGTGTACGAGCTCCAGCACACGTGATGTCTTCGTACGCGACCGTGACAGGAACGAATCAACTGTTTGCTTGCCCTTCATACATCCACCGCACAGTTTTTCAGTGCTTTTCTTGACAGCCGGAATGCCGTTCGTGGCACGCTGTGTCTTTATCAAACCCGTTATCTCCAGGGTGTCCCAAGCGAGCATGCCAAAGCTCCCACTCACTATTAACCGCAGCATATTCCACAAAGCGAGCATCTTCTTGCTTGCAGTCCTGGATATACGCTTTGTCGATTTTCTTTCCGACCGCAACCGCCTTTGAGTTTGCCGAAATTATGCAAGACTTTTGTTTGAATTCCACAAGCTTACCGCATTCAACTAATTTTCCAACCGATAAAAGCTTTCTGTCTAAGTCAGGGATGTGGGGCACCTCCAACATCCGAATTCGCTTTTTGTTGATACCAAACAAATGAACCGTTCCGGTACCAGTCACTCGGAGTTTCTTGCCATCCGCAATGGTTACGACCATCGCCCGCGTTGCTTCTGTATATTCAAATAAGTCATTGCAATAAGGCGTCATGTGCGATGTTGCTCCACTGTCAATCAACCACCCGGCTGACGGATCTTTATCAACGACAAAAACCGCATTTCCATCGTCATCGCTCTTGTTCTTTCTTGCTTCATGTGTCCAATTTGATCACAGCTAAAACACTTTCCCCTGAAGCCACCGTTCCTCTTCTTCGCCTCGTTGCCCTTGCGACCGTTGTATTTGCCGACTTTTCCAGCTTTTCCGTTCTTGATTCTGCCACCATACGAGGTAGCCTTCAACGCACGCTCCGTGGACTCCTTCTTTTCACGTCGCTTGTACTCCTTAAGAAGTTTCTCTTTCACTTCCAGCATAGTGATGTCTTTAACGTTTTCACAATTGACGAGATTATTAGCTCGTATTCTTCCGGCAAACTACTCAGGAGAATAACGAGCTGTCGAGCATCATCAAGCGGTTCCCCGAGGGTTTCCAATCCCACAATCAGCTCGTCAAAGCTATCCAGATGCTTCGCCATCGTCGCACCACTCTCCATCTTGAATTCGTGCAGTCGACGAGTCATTGCTACACGATTGTGCATCGTCGACCGGTTGTAGAACTCGCGCAGTGTGCTCCAGGCTTGGATGGCCGATTTTGCTGTTCTGATTTTGTGTGATGCTCTATTGCAACACCTTGAGCAATAATCCCAAGAGCCTTCATGTCGTTAAGCACCCATGCCTATGTCATTTCCGACTCAGTTGAATGTGTGCCAGCAAACCCTTTTTTGCTAGCGTCATACGCATCGAAAATTCCCAGCGGAAGTAGTTGTCGCTTCCCAAAACGACTTTAGCTTTCTTGCTGGCCATTGTGTAGGACATGATGCGTTGAGCACAACATCGGGTCTTGAACCGAAGTGCTGACCTTCCGTTAACCAAACTGATTACCGGAACGAGACGATTTATAGTCAAATAAGACTACGATCTCGATTACGGCGGCAGTACTATTGTACCAGTAGGATTTACAGCCAATGAATAGGAGTCCCTGCCCTCAAAAAGATTGGGACTTACGAATGGACTCTCCAAAACACTGCTAATGAGCGGCGGCGGCGAGGACGGCCCGCTGCTGGACGGCAGGCACGGAGGAAACGAGAGCGGCCGTAAGTGGAGCTTGCGGCTGCTAACCTGTTGAGGAGGAGACCTTTGTAGTAGGCGGCAAAATGAAAAGTAAAATATTTTAATGGTCCTTAGTTCGCAAACCTATTGCTACTGCTAAGCCAATCATTCTTATGGAACCTCAAAGAACATTTAAGAAGCTTCTGACGTCATCTGGTGACGTCATTAGGATGACGTCATAACTGATATCAAACCGGTCCTTTACTGGTATACTATGCTGGTCGTATTTGATATGCGGCGCTATATCAATAGGGTGAATGAATCTGTGGAATGGGATAAATCGATAATAAACGCCTTTCTCGTACATACCGTCTTACTGTTGCTTGTGGTAGAAACATCGACAATTACGAATGGACAGGGACTAATGATACAATGAAAGACGTGAAAAAAAGGTGTTACTGCTCAATCAAATCTGGAAAGCTTTAATTCTTCTTGACGGCATCCTTCGTCAAGGGCTTCTTCAACTCGACTTTCAGGAGAAAATCGACTGTTTCATCCATCCTGTGGCTTGCGGTACTTTTACGATTGGGCTGTCGCTCGCTTTTACGATTGGGCTGTCATCAGCTTCCTATACTAGCTCCGGCTGATTCCTTTTAACAATTGTTTAAAAGCAGGTATAGTCTTCTCGTTTCCTAAAAGTTTAGATAACTCCTTCATCAGCCGTGGGGCACTTATAATGCTAATTTCATATCGGGACGTCTTCTTAAGTAACATTTCAATCACTGCATGCAAATTAAACAATCCGGGGGATCTGAGAATGAGGACCAAGTTGAAGTTCAATCAATGGTTGAGGTTTAGTCTTAACCAAATGCATCATCAAATCACGCTCGATCCCCATAGCAGCGTGTTTGATATCTCCATCTTCATACGTTGATATGTCTAATGAGAGCAGCTAAACTGTGGCGTTTGATGATGACAGAGATAGTTGGCTCCTGTTGTTCAATATTTCTCGCGAAGTATACGTCACAAGGAGAAATTGTGTATCATATTTGGACATTCTCTCCAGGTATATGCACAGAGTAAACTAAGAAAGTACTTGTCGAACAACAGCTACACAATGTATTAATATCTGAGCCTAAAACGTGGAGCAAAGACGGGATACAGCTTGACTTCCTTGGTTATCGTGTGACTTGGAAAGTTGGCGACTGATTTGGAAAGCGACAGAGTAAATAGAAAACGACGCACATCGTGGTTAGGTACAGGCTGTCTCTGGTGGTACCTGAGTTTTCTTTAGAGTGGACCCAACTGGCATGCCATATGGTGTATAGGGAACGACATATGGAAATCCAAAAGTAACCTAACCAACTTCAATTTAGTACGTTTAATGCCATTGACGTAGTCCTTACATAGGGGTCTAAAATGGAAACTAAGTCGTTGAAATTTTGCTTTTATTTTGGTTAATTCTAATTATATAGACTTAATATTGTCGATTCCGTTTAAATTTGCCGATCCTGCGTGATTTAGGCCTGAGATTTAAACCGGCCAAACCAAACAAGACTCCAAACAAGTCAATTATTTTACTTATTTCCAGTCAGCTGACATCACGTATACCCTATTGCCCTACACCCCAAACACACCCCAGACCCGGACCACCTCTATTACTGATAAACTATTATTAACAGGATTTGCGCGGTTTTTATAGGGTTAAGGTTGCGCGATTGAATCAATCACGCACGCAAATTTCGTCTAGAACACACAATACTTATACTTTATAACAAAACAAATCTTTGTCGTCTCACACAAATTCTTGACAAAGGTAAAAACCTCATATAAGCATAATTATTAAATTATGACTGGTTGCTCCTGTTGGAGTAAATGGCTTATCCCAGTACATTTACCCTTTTATAAGAATTACCTCTAATATCTAATAAAGAAACATTATCCTTGGTAATATTGGAAAAATAAAAACTCAAGAGGATTAGTGGCATGCACTAATATGTGCATAGGGACATAAAGTATTACTGTTTCTACTGAGGTATAGGAACTCTACTTGGATGATTTTACAGACATAATGCTTAGTGTCTCTGATAGAACTAAAAATATAATTCCTTTTGCCTGCTTCCAAGCAAGTTCTTTCTCTACCTTCTCTACCCTTTACGCGCAGCGTGCTATCACTTCAACATGTTATGAGACCAAGCTCCACCTCATCCGGTTTTCCTCATCCTACTGGCTACGACATTTTTGACGTCTGATAGACCCGCATCCAAGCATACCACGACGGAAAGACTGCTCCGCTTCATCGAAGACACCGACTACTAACTCAACCCAGTCGTTGACGACACATGGTATCGGTTACCGACGACGACCCAGATTCGGATTCCAACTGTGACGGAGAAAATGACTCGTGGGACAAAAATGTGAAACCGGATTAAGAACTCGATGACCAAGAAGAAGGTTTTGCTGCATCGACCGACGTCCGCCGACTCACGATCGAGGATCCGACAGTCCAAGCTGGAAATGACAACGTACCAATACCTACAACTCCGGTGCTCCCAGCTTCTGCTCAGGTCAAATCCTTTGGAACAAAGAACGCCAGAAAGCTCGCCAAGACAAGATCAAAAGCAGAAAGGCCAAGGCACGAGCCAAGGCAAAGGCTAAAATCAAAGCGAAAACCAAGATTCTCTGAAAAACGTCTATACAGTGGGTGTTGAAAATTAAAGCAGGTGGTTGCCCAAATGTACTCAAGGATATCAGAAGGATCAGTTGGTGCGGTCATTATATTTTACTGGAGCACCCTGGAAAGCAGGAACAGCGGAAATGTCTTCGGTGTGGACCAATTTTGACAATGCCCTGTCTCCTTGGAAACATTGCACCAAGACTACTGTTTCTGACACTCACAGTGGAAACGGCGGCGAAAATTAAGGTGCCTAGTCCCGCTTTTACAAGTTTTTTGAAAGTATTTAACAGGAAATATGGCAGCATTATCAGGGGTACAAAGCATAAAGGGTTACACCTTTGGTTACATATGCGACGGACCAGTCCGTCTCTAGTCCGAAGGCAGCAGAGACAGAAGAAGCACAAGGTTTACCGGTTGTGAGTTAGTCAGTTGCACCAGGCGGACTACAGGTCTCGTGTGTGAGACGTTATCGAGTGGTAGACAATGTTCGGCTTCATCCTGGTAAAGGAGATGTACGTTCAGAGGTCTGGGTAGAAGTGAAACCAAGACATCCAAGAGCAAAAACTTGATTTGTCGGATCTACTCCAAGTGAACGGAATTCAACCACAATCCTGGACACAGACAAGACAATAAGAAGACACATAACGGAAATCACTGGTGGAGCAGTCCCAAAACAAAGACATATTTAAGGACATAACCGGACAAACACAAAAATAAATCCGGCACTGGATTTAAAGCTGGAGGCCCTAATTATTTATTACGATTCATGATAGAACGTAATTGACGGTAGACAAGGAGCCGGCACAAGAAACCAAGGCTCCTTAATCACTTGGAAATGGATGGAAAGACGAAGATCCGAGAAAAACAGAAAAAAGTCACGGAACTACTCGTCCAGAAGGAGACCTCGTCCAAATTTATTAAGAAGTTTTAAAAAAGAAAGAAGTACAGTCGGAATGGTTTAGTCGGAAGTCACACTTATGGTCGGGTAGTCGAGGTACATGCATACAGTAGCAACTGGATTCAGTTTGGTCCGAAGTGATTCTGGGACGTGGACAAAGGCTTTGCATCCAAAAACTTGGAGGCTCATGATGAAAGGTTTCTTGTCATACCAAAGCTCATAAGGCGTTATGTTTTATTCGTAACCGAGCTGGGTGTCATGTTTACCAGGCCGGTAATATGACGAATGCATTCAGCCCATAACTCACGGGGTAGATTTCCGTCGAATAGGGTAGCACGAACGCATTCCGTATAGCTAAGCTTTCTTCGTTCAGCTACGCCATTCTGTTCAGGCGTTTATGTGATCGTAAATTGGGTTTATTTACCTTTTTTATCAAAGTAAAAGGTAACTAAGTACCTGTATTTTCATACTCCCTCCGTCCCAAAGTTATTGTCCGATTTACGGTTTTTTAGCGTCCCATTTTTATTGTCTTATTTTTATTTATGTAGTGCTACAGTCGATCGCAATGAATTCTCTTCTTTACAGGTGCTCCTGAAGGTAGAAATTTCATAATATTTATAGCACTTGCTCATGAAGGTAGACATGGCATCGTTTAGAGAGTACAGTACTTGCTCGCAGGCTTTTCAGATCGATGTGCTGGACCGGACCCCGGTTGATGTTGCATGGAGATGAAGAGCGCACAGTACCTCGAATGTTGGCATGCCTTATAGCAGCTGTTAATATATACTCGTACATCGTTCACCGTTGTCTTTTAGTCAAATTCTTCTTCTTCACAAAGATTATAGCATCATGAGTACCGCAACTTTGACCACTTCGCATTCACCCAAAAATGGCCCAACAAAAAAAAACATGTATCAGTGCAGAACTGGGTTCCTCCATCACCAGCACCTTCATCGGCAGAGGCTGGAGCTAAATTTATATATCTACCGGTACTCCGTCAAATGACTCCAAAATTTGAAGGTAGTTTTGGTACTGCAACGTAAGCTAGCGAAAAGCTTAAAACCCCAATTTATCCTCAAATGAAAGCCCTTAAAACACCTATATTTTGATGTAATTTATAACAAAAAAGCAGTATTTTTGACCTTAATCTCAGTGTTTAAACAACAATCAGACAATAACTTTGGGACGGAGGGAGTAATTATTAAATCGGCGCCTTTATAATCATCCCCAAAAGCAAAGACTTGTACGTTTGTTGGAGTCATGCTTTTTTTCAACGTGTAACAAAGTTAGTAGGTTTTTCGCCTTTTAGCAACTGAAACTTACTGCTTACCTATATTTCAACACTGAAGAGAATGTAACGAGGAAAAATATTCCTTAAATGAGTTAACTCGATGGAAATTCGAGTGGTCCAGATATAGAAACGCCGTATATGGGGGAACTGCTTCAACTTTTGTGTAGCCACGAGTCCATCCTATACAATGATTGAGTATATGCCAAATGTTCTTTCGCTGAGGGCTTGTCGGGACACACATAGCTGCTTGTGCTTTTTCATAAATAGAGGTACGGAAACAGCTCATCCAGACATTTGATATTACAAGTTGCCAAAGCTCATTTTGCGAGGGGTAATTGGAGATATAGTGGGCGAGGAGTGTTGGAATTACAAGGTGATTTTCGATGAAAATGAAATTCCAAGTTAACAAAACAGCGTGGACCACTACATACAAATTTTAGGTTATAAAGTACGGTTTAGGACTTAATAACTTAATAATACATATTATTACCGGGTGAAGTGACCCCGGCAGTCCCAAGTGATCAGGGAGATAACCTCCTATGTGCGTTTGCGGTTGTAGAGTCGGGTGCAGGTGAAAGCCGTGCAGCGGCATCTGAACCCGACCCTACGAGCTATTTCGAGACCCATAAGGGCAAGTTATCTCGTGAATGGAAAGAAGCAGAAGATGCAGAGTTACGGTCTTTGGAGGAGCTAGGGACTTGGAGAATTGTTCGAAAGAGGGACGATAAGAAGCCCTTGCCCACGAAGTGGGTATACAAGACTAAAATGAAGGCTGATGGAACTGTTGAGCACCGAAAGGCTCGGCTCGTAGCCCAGGGCGATCGTCAAATTTTCGGCGAAGACTATTTCTTTACCTTTTCAACCGTGATGGATCTGAATAATGTAAAGATGATTTTGGTTATGGCGATCATCTGGAAGGTGCCTGCACGGCACGGCGATGTGCCTAGCGCCTATCCGAAAGCGTCTACCGAAGAAGATTATGAGATACATCTAAAGGTGCCCAAGGGAATGGAGATACCGAAGGAAAAGCTCGAAGAGTTAGGTGCGAAGACTGAAAACGATGTGGTATTGAAGTTGGAAAAGAATCTTTACGGATTAAAACAGGCGGGGCGTCTCTGGTACGAATTACTAAGAGACACCCTTGTGGAATTAAAGTTTATGCAGTGTCTCACTGACACTTGCATTTTTGTTCGAAGTGATGACAGTGGTTCGGTCCTAGTGGGAGTCTGTGTCGACGACCTACTAGTGACCGCCACTGATGGAAGATTGGTCGAAAATTTCTTTGTGGAAATGGCAGTTCTGGAATTGAAAGACCTTGGAAAGGTCGAAATTTTTTTGGGCATGCGGATCGGAGAAGATCCGGAGAGTGGATATTGGATTGACCAAGAAATCACGATTGACGAAATGTTGGACAAGCACGGACTAAAGGACGCGAACATCGTGAGGACCCCGATTATGGAAGAAGAAATTCCTGAAAATTTGGATTCACGTTTGACGGCGATCAAAGATGGAAAAAATCACACGATTAGGGAATTCCAATCGTTGGTCGGCAGTCTATTATGGATCTCACGGTGCTCGCGTCCGGACATTGCATTTGCGGTGCATAAGGTGACCAGAAGGACACATGCACCGACGTTTTTTGATTTCAAGATGGCGAAGCGAGTCGCGAGGTACCTTAAGGGTACAAAGACTCTAAAGCTGAAATTGAAACATGATGATGGCGAAGCTATGCCTGTGCGCATAGTTAGCTACAGTGACGCGGATTTTGCGGCTGACAAGGTCGACCGCAAGATCGTCAGTGCAAGTGTAATTTATGTGAATGGCATTGTGGCGGGGTGGAGCTGCAAGAAACAAGGTGCAGTCGCGCTTTCGACAGCAGAGGCAGAATCCGTGGCTGCCGCTGTCGGTGGAAAGCAAGCGCTGGGCATAAGAGAATTGCTTGGTGAGATTGGAATAAATTCACGGGCGCCGATTGTCTTGAAGATAGACAATCAGGCTGCCATCAAACAATTGTTGAACGAAGCGAGTGCCGCGAGCACAAAACACGTTGACGTGAAGTTGAAATTCGTGAAGGATTACACGAGGAAGGGCAAGATTAGGCCAGAGCACGTATCGAGTGCTGACATGGTGGCTGATCTTCTGACGAAAACGTTGAGCGCTGCAAGGATTGGAGAGTTACGTAACCAGATTGGATTGATTTAAGTTTTTCTTTATTGATTCTTATCGGTTGTGGTTGGAACTAGCTGGCATCACTAAGCTGAACGGTATGGAGTGAAGTTACGTACCTGTGGTGATGTGGAAAATTGCATGTGGTTGCATGGAGGTCCCGGAGTTTTGGAAGGAGTGTTGGAATTACAAGTTGATTTTCGATGAAAATGAAATTCCAAGTTAACAAAACAGCGTGGACCACTACATACAAATTTTAGGTTATAAAGTACGGTTTAGGACTTAATAACTTAATAATACATATTATTATCCTTTTTACCTTACAACAACACAAGCAACTAATTCTAGTGGTAGTGCGGGACGGAGCACTTCTACCAGTCGACAGGACTAAATTAGACACCAAGTGGAACAACAGGGTCGCGCGCAATTTCTAACCGGATTGCAGGCACCGGGCGCTACATTGTTGGTGCCTGCTACTTCATACTAAAGTCTACTTTCCTACAAGGAGTTGGCGATTGTTGGTGTGGTTAGATGATAATTTTGTAAAACGAACTGGTTCAAGTACGTGTGGGTCCAGAAGGCCACTATCCTAAATTAGTTTTGTGATTGATTTAGCAAGACTTAAACGAATTTTCTATAACTTAGTATTCTCGTCAATTATAAAGCCAGATTGCAGCAATATAGAAGATTGCTAAGACAATCTTAGACGTTTGTTCACTGCGAAGCAGGAAGAGAAATTTAATTGGAAGAACGAATTATTTTATGCTCACCAGCAAAGCAACCTATTATCAAGTAAACTACATAAGATTCCACAAGCATTTACACAATCGCGATATCTCCAAATTGGACGGCAAAAACCAAAGGCGTAACGCCATTAGGATCTATCATGTTCGTATCAGCTCCGTGAGGTAGTAGCATTGTCATAATCTACGAAGCTGCTGTGCTTATGACTTCATTCATTAACGGTACGTTATACCTGATTTATGGCACAGGGGTGCTCACGTAGCAATGGGTGGGGTGCACGTAGCAATGGGTGGGCAATAGGGCACCTAGTGGGTCCCATAAAATATACTCCCGAATCCGACAATAACTTTGGGATAGAGGGAGTACTACCGTAGTAATTCCTTTCGCCTGCGTTCTTTCTCTACCTTTACGCGCATCGTGCTATCACGAGATGGCTGTCGGCAATCACATAAGGAATGCGGTACCACTAAACTCTTTTGAGGAATCGTAGGCCACCTGGCAGGTTTGGTAAACGTTGTCGTCAACTTTTGCATTGACGCAGCATACTACTAATAGTAGGACTTGGGCACGTCTAGTCACGAAGCCTGGCGCTTAGCACATCGCGCTGACAACGAGACAATTATCAGATGAGGCGCGGTTATGAGCGTCTTACCTTGACGCGAAGCAAATTTCGGTCAAGAGGCTACATGTATAGGAGTTGACGCTTCAAACGTACACTTGTGTCAATAGTGCGAATGTTTATACCTACTGTATTTTGTATTTGTATGCAAACACGAACGAACCGTGTCTAGATCTCGTTTTTACCGCATTGTAACCATTATAAGTACTACAGTAGTAGTACTCACGAAGTGGATCTGCTCCTAGGTTCATTTATCCTTGTGCAGGCACCACATAGCCATTCGTCCAATCATCTTAGCGCAAAACAAGGAACCAGTTGGTTGAGTTGTCATGAGCGACTTGTCATCCCTTGGCGTGGCGTTAATTGCTGCGGGTGCCGTGGTGTTCCTGCTATTCTGTGCGATCATCGTGTGCGCCAATACCTGTCAGAGATTGCAAGACGATGTGGCCATCGATTTCGTTGATCTACGTGGTGTGCAGCTGCGCGAGGATCTGGTGGACACTGTGCTGGACACAGGACGTTGTGAATGGCAATGTTTGGTGTGTGCGCACATGAACCATCCGAACCACGAGCTGTGTTTGCTATGCGGTACGTCGGCCGAGTTTTCCACGCTGGAAGAGACGGGGACAGACCCAAACACGCACACGAGTACTCGCCGCTTGGCGAGAACCAGCATTCTTGGCACAGATAACAGCACATTATTGAGCTCGACGCTGCTAGAGAATGTGATCACCAATACGGACTCCAACTCAGGATTGCTAGAGGATAAAGCTGCGACAACGATTTTCACTTTGCAAAAGGCCAGCACTTTGCCAATGTTACGTAGTGATTCGTCGATTGATGATTTAATACAAGAAGTGGAAGCTACGACAAGCATGAGACAGCGAGCCCTGCGATACAGGAGGCTGAACGAGATGCAATTGAATCAGAAACAGCGAGGAGCGAGTCGAAGAAGACTGTGGCAACGAGTGCCGCTACCGACGGAAGGATTCGTGTGGGTTCGAACCATGGAACGTGCAGCTTCGGGATCTGTCTTGGCTCGAGCAGATTCGTTTGTGCACAAACTACGGAACAATTCGTTTTTGTCGAAAAATCCACATGCGAAACAGCTCCATGGAGAATTGGCGGAGCAACTGCATCGAAAGAATGCTGCGTCATTGGGCTTTTTCTCTGAGCTTAACGCGTCGGGAACTGCCATAGCGTATCGAAAGACGGACTCGGTCGCGTTAGATGTCGAGCTTAAAAACGATGACGGCGAGTTGGTGGTGGACTTTGAAGGCGTACTCGCAATGACATGGAGAGAGAAAAAACGATGGTTTTTGAAACAACTGACGAAGCTTGCTGTACCCTATACTGAATCCATGTTTAAAATTGAAGTCCGACGTAGCTCAATCTTGGACGATTCGTTACCGCAATTGGCTGGACCTGGCGTCGCTATCTCGAGGATGCAGGATCATTTAAATATTTGCTTTATCGGTGAGCCAGCGTTGGACGCGGGTGGTGTATTGCGTGAGTGGTTTGGCCTTGTGTGTAAAGAGCTTTTCAGTGCCGAACGAGGCCTTTTTGTCGCAACTCATGCTGAAGACTCTAGTTACTGGATAAATGCGGAATCAGCCAAGTGTATGCCAGAAGGGCTCGATCATCTGCCGTATTTCAAGTTTGCTGGCAGATTGCTGGGTAAGGCCATCTTGGATGGGCTCGTACTTGAAGTGAGCTTGTCGTTGCTCAAACATCTTTTGGGTGTTCCCATCACGTTTTCGGACTAGGAATTTCTGATGAAGAGCTGTTTAAACACTTGAGCTGGGTGCGGGACAATGAACACGTGGATGCTCTGTGTGTGACATTCAGCATTCAAACACCATCGGGAGAGACTGTGGAGCTTAAACCGGGAGGAAATGAGATTGATGTGACTGACGAAAACAAGCTCGAGTATTTATCATTGGTGCTGCGCTACCGGATGCTGGATAGCGTGAGTAGACAACTCACAGAGCTGCTGAAGGGGTTATATGAGGTCATTCCGAAGCCGCTTCTGACGATTTTTGACTATCAAGAGCTCGACTTTTACCTCTGTGGGATTCCCACCTTAAATTTGACTGATTGGCGGCACAATTCGCGTGTGCAACATGCAGCTCCAGACCATGACACGAACGGGATTGAACGAGAGCTGGAAGTCATTCAGTGGTTCTGGGACGTAGTAAGTACCTTCACAGACGACCAGCGTGCTCGACTGTTGCAGTTCGCCACAGGTTGTTCACGTGTTCCTGTAGAGGGATTTCGAGCGCTCACTAGTGCCAGTGGTATTGTACATCCATTCACACTGCAGATGGTACCTGTAGGTACACCACCGCTTGGAATGTGCCCTCGAGCACACACTTGTTTTAACCGCATTGATTTACCGGTATATGAGACGAAAGAAGATTTGGAATCCTATCTCTCGCTCGTAAGTCTCTTTTTTCTATCTTCGATCTTCGTACCGTAGTGTTGTTGACGTGTTTGTTTCCTTATTCTTTTTTGTAGGTAATTCAAATGGAAATCACTGGCTTTGGCTTCGAGTAGAAGAGCGTAAATTTGTAAAGGTTGTAAAGTATTTATAGAGAGGCTTTTGGGGACAGTGCTACTATAGTTTGTGGCTTAAAGTTGTTGCAAGTGAACAATCAGATGGTTTCGTGCTATTAATGAAAGCGCAGTTGACATTTTTGCGGGCCTTCTGGCAGTAGCATGACAAAACGTGGCAAGAAGAGAAGCGGAAAAAGGAATAGCAAACCCCATCACAGTGAAGGGGAGCAACACTCCGATGGACAGAGGATTGACTTTACTTTTTTCGGCACAAGTGTCCGACTCTATGGAGACCTGCATCAGCGACTACATTGTTTAAAATCGTGAAAGTTATACAGAAGAAAGCGTGATGCAAATAGGGCGACAGATGCTCCATGCTCTTGATGATTTGGCGAAGGCTGTATCGCCGCAGTCGAGGTCACAGGAAGGATCCTGTCCATTTGTGATGCTGCTATCGATGCTGTTGCCAACTCTGAGGAAGTATCTGGCGTGGACACAAGCAACTCGATCATTGTGGCGAAATAATTTCCAATATCGCAGCAGAACATCAGGTGACAAGACATCTTCTTCCAAGAGCGTGTCTAGTACCGTATTGTGGGCGATGCTAGCTCAGCACAACATTCTCAGCCGATTCTCGCTTCAGACAGCTCATATTGTTCGCCTCACCGATAGCAGTAAACTCCCTGATGGTCTTGATCAAAATCCAACCGCACAGTTTGTCAAGACTTCCCAGGTATCGCCAGCATCTTCGTGTTGTTCTTCCGCGGTATCGACACCTCGGGATTCAGCAGATCCCGACAGCGTCAACGATCTTCCAGCTTTTCAAGAGAAACCAGACTTAGTTTCTCAAATTCGTCACATATCAGTGGAATTAGCAAACGTCAATGCTGAGGGCAAAGTTCAGTTAGCTGATTTGACTGAAAGCTTTGTCGAAGCTGTCGAGATGGTACACTTGCCACGCTTTTCAATGAAATGTTGAGTATAGAAACTTATAGTGACAAAATGTAGATCTCCAAGCACATGTGCATACCGATAGCGAGCAAGGATGCAGGCAAATCGTGGATTTCGGCGGTACGGACGTCCTTGTTTGCATTACAATGTTCACACGTTGCCCACGCTGTCGTATGGATTGCAGAGCCAATTTATTGAGCGCCTGGTAAAGCACTTACTTGAGCCCATGGGTCAACGAATGCTAGTTGAACCTTCAGCTTCTTACTTGGATCTTTTCCCGCGGCTACTCGAGCAGTGTATCTCAGTTACAATCGAGTACGTTTCTAAACCATGAAAGTTATTGCTCATTTCACCTTGTTTCTATTTTGCAGTAATTTTACGGCGAGGCATAAAAATCGACATGAACATCAAGTGGCTCCGTTTGAAGCAGGCGTCGCGTATCTCCGCACGTGGAGCTTGAAGTTTGAAAACGAATACAATACGCTGACGAGGTCTTCAAGCAGTAGCAACGAAAAAACTCATTCGAGCTTGACCTTGAATCTCATGGCATTGAATGGATTTAAACGGCTTGAAAATACTGTAAGCTTCTGGCTACGTGCTGCGTCATCAGATAATCCTGGTCCCGATTTGGCAAGTGGCTACTCAGCGCGTCTTTCAAGTGTCACTGGTGGTTTTCGCAGCACTTTGTCCGGAAGGTCTACATAATATTGCTAACTTATGGCAATAATAATCAAATCAATTATAATAATTTTATTTCTTTTTACAAGACCAACGGTCATACTACCGGTATGGAGAATCGGAAACGGCAACGAGTTGACGCCGACGTTCGTCATTTAGAGCTCTGTGCCGACGATCTCCGCCAAATTGGTGCTTCTATCGGGTCCTGTCAATTCCGTCAACCTTCGACGAATCGATCAGTGCCTTTAAAATCTTCTGGATCCCCTTGTCGACTATATAATGCGTCATCGAAGTCAACATTTTCGCCGGCTAAGTCACTCTACTCTGTGATCTCTAGTTCCGCATATGCGACCAAAACGAGTGCTTCTAACCATCAAGACACATGGCAAACGTTATTGCATCGTTTAGCGATGGAATTATTCGAGAAAACAGGGTCAAAACAGCCCTTGGAGACGTGCGAACGCCTTACGCGTCGGGTCGAGGCTCTTTCCGACACGGTCCGGCTCTGTCAAGAAAGAACGGGAGGCGAAGTAGCAGTACAGGACCGAGTAGAGATGCAATTGGCCCTGGAAGAAAAGGCGTGGATGCAACAGATGCAGATCAGAGAGAAGCGCGTTGTGGAGCGCGAGGAGGAATTACAGTCTTTGAAGGAAGAAAACGCTACCGTTGAGTCGCAAGATGCAGTCGAGGAAGAAGCGGAAAGAAGCCAAGAGGAAGATCAGGACGAGCAGGCAGAGATGGTGGAACTTGCTGAGCTGCGAGAAGCTTTAGCCCTTCGTGCGGAGGAGAAGAGGGACATTGAAGCTGCTATTTCTTCGTTAGAGAGGAAGAAAGCTCGACGCCAGGCGGCAATTGCTGAGCAAAAGAAAAAGAATCGAGCACAAGCCGTGGACGTGCAAGCAGATGCTGTGGCAGCAGCGAGGGAACAGGTTCTGAGAGAGTTGAGGGAAGAGAAGGAAATGCTGCAACGAGAGATCATTGCTGCCGAAGAGATGGAAGAAAACCTAGAAGAGAATGTCCGGGATCTGCCAGCGCTGAAGGAAGAAGTAGCGAATGCAAAGAGAGAAAGAGCCAAGGTCCAGACACACGTGGACTCGTTGAGACTGGAACTCGCTCGACAAAAGAGAAAAATGCGGCATATGGTCGACGTGCAACTGCTTACGGCACGAGATACCAACCCACCTACGCTGCGCGAAGAAGCCGTGTTGCTGCATTTATTGTACGAGCATGAAGGTGAGATGGGAGTGAACGAGTTGAAGCAAGAGGCGAGCGAAATGCTCAAGGACCATGGCAAGCCGAATGGAAACGGAGTGGTAATTCGCGCACTGTACTCGCTGGTAGCGAATGGATTGGTGCAAATTGATAGATCCTACGGCAACGGTCTCGTGACCTTGCTCTTGGTTTAATTATTGAATAATTAATTCCTGGTACAGTACATGTAGTTGCTGTTGTCTTTTCAAAACTGCACTTATTTTTCGGTTCAAAAAATCTAGGTTTAATCCACCCCTGATAT
Organism: Sclerospora graminicola; assembly: GCA_001887855.2. Lineage (NCBI taxonomy): Eukaryota > Oomycota > Peronosporomycetes > Peronosporales > Peronosporaceae > Sclerospora > Sclerospora graminicola. The sequence goes on along the minus strand of MIQA02015529.1, from coordinate 7,347 downwards.
GCTATGATCGCTCCAAAAAAATTAGGTTTAATCCAACCCTGATATCCTATAATCGTTCATTGAACTATGACCGCCTCGATTCTCCAGAGCTTTAAAGTGGCGAGTCTTTCATACTTGAAACGCTGAGGAAATGTACTCGTTTTGATCTCATTGACAACGAAGCGTAAAATGTCACCGTTAGATGTACACAGTTGACACTGTACTTGGTTTTCGCTGACACGGACGTGGCACTCGCTTGCGTTGTGCAAGCATCTATGGTCTTGAAAAGTATCAAAGCCAAGTGAGACAACGCACATCGCTGTCGCGGAGAAAACTGGACGTCGTTCTGATGCCACATACGCTTTTGCGCGGCTGTGCAGCAGCATGAGGCGTCGGAGGGCGCGCAAGAACACGATTGTTGTCGTATCGTCGTAGAATACGTCGCTGGTGGTGATAGACACAAGATGAGATTCACGTGCGTACATTTCAGGACGCTTAATTAATTTCAAACCTGGCGATGAGAATGGTCAAATCTTTCAGCTGGGCAGAGTCAGAGGCGGACCAACCAAAGCAAGTTGCTGATGTGTTTTCGAATAGATGACGATCTTTCCAGTCCAGTAAGCGTAGTTGCATATTGCCCTGAAGAGCGTATCACACATGAAAAATCTCAGTAAAGCTTCATGTAGTACTGAAACCACTACGTGCATTACACAGCAGTTGCGTTCATAGTTTTTCTTCGCTAAGAACAGAGCGTCTGTCTCTGAATCTGTCGCGTATACGCAGCGACTGAAGCGGGAAGCTACGAGAGAAGTAAACCCTGTAGGAAAAGGGAGGACATGAGTCGTCTTTCTACTCTCTGTGTTTGTTAGCTATTACAGCATCAGGGCTACCGATTCCACAGCCCAATTCCAGAACAGTCTGTCCCTTAAAAATGTCCTATATACCATTCATCGCATCAGCATGAAAACAAAACAAGCAGCAAAAACGTTGAAGCTTACGTACCGGTGCACTGTAAATGTAATCTGCTAAAAGGAAGGCCGCTCGCCATAGCTGTGTACCTGCAGTGTTCCATGTTGTGCGGCTACTTGATGACAATACGAATACAGTTTCAGAACCTCGGGCAAGATCCATGGACTGCAGCGCTCTCTTCTTGCCGGCGTGGGCCAGACTCTCAAGGACGGATGCTGTTTTTTTCTGCTTTTTCACTCGCCTTCGAGGCACGACGAGATCTCCATCATTGTCAACTGTAAAGGATGGGAGTAAAGGTACGATGAGTACTTGGGCTCTGTCCATGTCCGATTGGTTTTCATCCTCTACTCGATTTAATTCCAGCACTACTTCGGATGTCACGCTGTGTGTATAGGCATCAGTGTTACGATCTTCGGAAGCTTTAAATATCAATTCATCTATCCAATTGAAAGAGAATAATGTAGCCAAATAACAGGATGAGAATTGCCACTATTTTGTGAAGTGTTCAGACACCACATTGACATCGAAACCTTTGGAATGCTGCAAAATACTTCTCCACTTGGTGAGCTTATCGAGAGGAAGCTTCAATCCACGCTGGGAGCATTTGAACGTCGCTACCTCGCACGCTGTTTTCATAACAAGATGAAACGAAGCAGAGCCACAAGATAATCCCGCAAGCGCTGCCCCAATAAAAGAATCGCCCGCTCCGTTGGATTCCACGACGTAGTCAAGCTGAGCAGTGGGTATGTGATGGATCGTTGCGTCAACCATCTCGAGGTAATACACGCCATCTGCGCCCCAAGGGCATACAAATGCTTTTACCCACTCGTTCCAGTTCTCGTTCCATTGTCCCATCTGAATTTGAGTAAAGAATTCTGGAGCATTTGAGATGGATAAATTATCCCGAAGATAATCTTTCGATAAGAAAACGTAGTCTGCCAGTGATGCCAAACTGCAGATCATACAGTTGACAGAGATCGATCAGCCTAATCCGGATTTTGACCATGATATTGATTTTTCAACTTACGTTTTGGCAAGACTCCACGGATATCTTGAAAATTCAATTTCAATGGAGATCTTTGCATGAGGCAAATATTTGCGGACGTACAGCATCATTTGTCTCACATTATCCATGTTCCGTCCTTCAAAATGGAACCATACAGGTGCATTTTGATCTTGTCGAGTGTTAGTCATGTATCGCTCAATTTGGTCCACAAATGCGTCACATGTAAGTTCAGGGATAGTTCGCGAGTGTACAATTGTTCGAGACCCTGTTGCTTGACTTGAAATAATGTACTACAACATATTTGTTGAACAATAGAGAAACTAAAGGACAGACTTGACGTACCGATACGGGCATACTGCCTTCTTCTTCAATGACTGCTAATGAAGAGTCTACATTAAATTCTGCTAAATTGGCATGAATAAACTTTGCATCACTGTCTTTTTCCGGATCAGTTGAGATTCCCAGCCATCGACAGCGACCACCAAATTGAGAGCAAATCACCTGGTTCAATGGAACAGGTTAATTCATGTACCCACCTAGTTGGAAAAAATATGCATCTGGTATTTTGAAATACATGAATACAAAAGGTATGAATATTACCAGAGCACTTGTCACGTTTCCACCTCGGCACTTGTAAGCTCCTAATGATCGCGCCTTGGAATCCTCTAGGAAGCAAAAAGTTATTTTTTATCGCTATTCGTTTCGTAAGCTAAGTGATGGACCTTTTGGATACGTCGCCACTTCGTGTATTATGTCGATGGCGGCGGTTCCAATACCAATAATTTCCATTAGAAGTTGTAGACTAGACAAAAGTCCGGATCAGGGTTTCAAAATAGCGGATAAGGGGAGCAAAAACGTTAGTTTAGGCATTACCGAGCCACCTCACTTGGACACGAGAAAGTGCATTTGCTACCGCTTGGATCGAATCGGTACCGGTAAGCATTAGATAACAAAAACAGTTATGCTTTCACAGGACACTTTGATTCGCTACCTAGCGGAAGACTTACAAATCCGGCAGAAGACTGGCCAAATGTGTGGTGATAGAATAAGCCCGCATATTGTGAGTAACTGTTGGTAACATGTGCCTATCCGATTTGTATGGCTGAATTGGCTGATGGCGAAACGTCTGGTCTGTCATGCTAGCTATATTCAGTTGTCCTGAATCCCGAGCCATTCGTTCTGCTAGAGTAACTTTTCGAGGTTCTGGTTCAGGCGTGGCATCACGTTCTGAAGAATGTAGTCGCTACCGAGAGACTCTAATAGCTGTGGCAAGATCTTGGTCGCACTCAAACGAAACTCGCCGACCATGTCCGTAAAAGCGCTGACGTAGATCTCGAGCAGATGCTCCTAAAAGTACTGAGCACCCAAACTACCAGCTAATGCAGGGATAGAGAGAACTACTACCTCACGTACACGCCACTGCAAGTCCCGCGCCAGGTCGGCGATGGCATGGATTCGAACGAAGCCATCCATTGCGCAAGAAGTTCCATTCGCTTTAGAATGTTCACTCGACGACCTCACCCCGCAGGAAAAGCAGCAGCAGAGGGGCAAGAGTCGACTTGGACGTGACCTCGCCCAGTTTTAGGTGACAGCTCCATAACTGCGATGGAAACAGCAGCTATATCACTCAAAGCGTAAGTAATTGTTTGCATCCACTAAGCAAAACAATAACAACACGTACTGCGAACGTTCGGGGCTGTGTCTTGTGATAAAACAGACAGCAGTGGAAAGTGACCGCTTGAAAAGAGCTCACTCTTGATGATGGATATGTAGTGTGGTAAAGTGGCTCGTGAATTAATTAACGGGAAGGTGTGAAATACTTTCCCCAGGGTGCCTTCTGATTGGCGGAAAATAAAGACCAAGAGCGTAGATGCCGGATGGCAGTCGCCGAGCGTATCTACCAGCGGCAGGACGGTGCCAGGCTTGGAATCGGGCCAGATGGGTGTGGTCGAGATGTGGGTAGTTGGTCTAGTGGACCAGGCGAACCGGATGACCTCAGATAGTGGTCAACCGAAGGGCGGATTGTTCGGAAGGTATCCTGAAGGAGGTTGAGTTTCTTAGAGGACGGAGGAAGCGCCAGGGTCGGACGTGGAGCTGCCAAGGAAGTGCTAACGCTAGCGGTCAAGTGAGCTTAGATGGATGGCAATCCCTCCGATCCGGTTGGGTTCGGTGTACCGGCTGGGCTGGTACCAGCTGGGGTTGGTGTACCAGCTGGGTTGGTAATAGCTGGGGCTGGTGTACCGGCTGGGTTGGTAATAGCTGGGGTTGGTGTACCGGCTGGGTTGGTACCAGCTGGGGTTGGTGTACCGGCCGGGCCGGCACACAAAAGAGCATCCGATAGAGTTAACCGGGCCACTTCAGGTAAGACACATGTCTATCCAGCCGGGCTATTTGGGGTAAGTTACACAAAAGGGAGTATTCGACATAGGGATAAAAATCAGTATACGTTTCGCTTTCTAGACACAAGTCGCTTTCATTGGTTCACAGCAGAGGGCTAACAAGGTCCCCTCTTACTGCTATTGGTTTGCCCGGGGAAGGTTTAGGTACCCCACCGGAAGTCCCCTGACCGGGAGTCGCTGCGTCGTGTATACTCACCTCAAGTCGCCCGTGTTTTGAACACGGCTTTATCTCATATTGGAATGTGTGGT
>MIQA02015524.1:0-14267 GCA_001887855.2 Sclerospora graminicola | reverse complement strand
AAAGGCCCCTCACCTTGCATGAAGACGTGATCATTGGAATGTGGCTGGCCGAGGACAAGGTTCCCCGCCAGCCGGCTAATGTCACTATTGGCTCAAGGCGCTATATCGAGTGGCAAAACCTGGCCTTTCAGGCAACCACCGATTTGGTCAGAGAAGAGGAAGTAGTGGAAGAGGACCAGACTCCAATGGTGGCTAAACCAGAGTACCGGAACCCTTCTAGGATATTGACGCGGAGCCGGCCATAGCCGGATCCGGCTGAACGTATTGGCCGAGATCTTGCCCCGATCGCTGAACCGGTTTTGTCCACTCCGCCGAAGACGGACGAACGACAGGATCAAGAGAAAAGACAAGGCAGAGTCACATGTGCGGTCACCTCCGATGCCGGACGGGTTGATAAACAAGATGATACCGGATCGACCGATCCGGCCGACCAAAATTCGGAAATAGCCGGAGGCAGATCGACCGATCCGGCCGATCAGAATTCGGAAATAGCCGGAGGCGGATCAACGCTTCCGGCTGACCCGGATCCGGAATTAGCCGAAGCTGACTAGGTCTGCATCCATGAAGGGGGCGAGCTATACGTCGAAGGTATGGAGGATCAGATGGCGGTGTTACCTGAGGTGACCCCCTGCCCACCAGCAGTCACTATTGATGATCTACAAGTTGGAGACCCAGACGTGAACACCCCGGAAGAGATCAGCAGGCTGAAGGACATCATATGGAAAAGGAAACATCTGCTGATTGGCCCTGGAAATGCACTGCCTCCGGCCGCCCATGGGGCGGTATGCGACATTGATGTGGGAAATGCCAAGCCGGTGGCCCGAGAGTCGCCCACCAGTATCGGGAAAATCTGTCGGAGCTTATCAAGGGATTGCTGGCCACCAAGATAATTCAGCGTCCGCCTCGCCATGGGCTTCGCTCATTGTAATCATTATTAAGAAGAATGGGGTGGATATAAAGCTTGGTATCGACTACCGACTGGTGAACCGGATGATTAAGCTAATGGTTTACCCGATTCCATTGATTATAAATTGCTGGAGGATCTGGATAATGTTTTGTGGTATTGCTCGTTGGACATGACTAGTGGATTCTGGGTGGTCTCTATGACCGATCGTGCACGAGAAATCTCTGCGTTTGTGACGCCCTTCGGGTTGTTCGAGTGGAACCGGATGCCGTTCGACCTAAAGAATGCTCCGCAGATTTACCAGCGGCTAGTAGAGATGATATTTAGAGAACCTGACCCTATACAGGGTGGTGTAAGCCATATGAAGCGCGGTGCTGTAAGGGCCTCATTTCATTACACTTTTGGATCCCGACTCTATCCACTTTGGATTTTCGTCCACGGTGGGACTCGAACCCGCCATCTCCCGGTCCCGAGGGCAGGGCCTTAACCACTGCACCAAACGAGGTCGGTGCCAGCGGCTAGTAGATAACGCGTTGTATAGACATTTCAAGATCAAGGCGGACCAAGATCTGCTCTGGTCGGCGATGTGTTGGCCGAAGGTGACCCGGGCCCCAACCGAAAGCCTTCGGTTTTGGTGCGGCGGTCCTACATTGATGACATTCTCGTGACGGCTACTACTTGGGATTTGCTATGTGAAAAGGTGGAAAAGTTGATGATTACGTGTGAAAAGTGGAATCTTTCGATTAGTGTGGTGAAGAGTTTCTGGGGAAAAACGAAGGTGACTTATTTGGGTCACCAGGTTTCGTGGTGAAGTGTTCCAGAAATTAACGGACTAATGATGATGGATGCCCGCACCGGATTGGCTGAAATGTCGCCCTTAGCTGGATGCCCGGACCGGTCAATAGAGGACGCGATCTGGGAGCTGCCGGACGCACCTACGAGCGGCCGGACGGCACCAGGCCTGGGATCATGCCGGACGAACGTGATAGAAGGCATGAACAGTCGAGCTAGCAGGCTAAGCAGACGGGAAGACCGCGGATGTTGGACGGCCGAGTGGCAGATTGGTGGCGGATTGTTTGTAAGGTATGAGTGAAAGGAGCCTGAAGGAAGATGCGTATTCTAGTCGACGAAGCAGGCACCCGGATCGGATGAGAAGCTGCCAAGGAATTGCTCGCGCCAGCAGCCAAGGGGCTCGGATGGATAGCCATCCGGCCGAGCCGGCCGGGTACAATGTACCATCCGGACTGGTACCAGCTGGGTTCGGTGTACCGGCTGGGTTGGTACCATCTGGGGTTGGTGTACCGGCCGGGCCGGTACACAAAATCGGATTTAACCGGGCTACTTCGGGTTAGACACATGACTGTCAGCCGGGCTATTTGGGGTAGGTTACGCAAAAGGGAGTATTGGGTATAGGGATAAATCAGTATACGTTTCGCTTTCTTAGACACAAGTCGCTTTTATTGGTTTACAGCGGAGGGCTAACAAGGTCCCCTCTTGCTGTTATTGTTTGCCCGGGGAAGGTTAAGTAACCCACCGGAAGTCCCCTGACCGGGAGTCGCTGCGTCTTGTATACTCACCTCAAGTCGCCCGTGTTTTTAACACGGTATTAAGTATTGGGAAGTGGTGACATTTTGGCCTTCTGTGGAAGAGTGTGGAGTTATATCTACTTTACACACACATTTGGATTCGCCCTTCATTGTTATTGGTTTAGCTGGCCGATTGATTATTCTCGGTCCAGGCGGCACTATACAAACTTCAAGTGTATTATTGGTTTAGCTGGTCGATTGATTATTCTCGGTTAAGCCGGCACTATACAAAGTTCAAGTGTATTGCCCAACGAGCTCCCCGGTGACGATTTCCGCCCAGGAGCTCCTAGTCCTAACCCTCATCTCCCTATTTGACGGATTTACACTTTTCGCCCTAGGGTCCACCAGGAGAGCAAACCACCCAGTACTGACGGGTACACAAGGTGAGCTTTCAACATGCAACATCCGAGTAGTCACGAACAAGCGGATGGAATGACCGATCCAGCCGGCCGGATGCCGGATCGGATCATGGCTCGAATGGACGGAGTACCCCCTCCGATAGTAAGTCGTCTGGGACCCCCGTGGGTGTTCGCGTCTCAGGAAGATTTTCTGAGAGCGACTACACCACATTTCGATTGCCGGATTGGAAGCTAACCCGAATGATTTGGAGTCCTTGAGTAATCTGCCTTTCCTGCGGTCCTTGAAGGCCATGCAATCTTTTCAGTCTGAATTACTACAGTCGGTTCATTGAGGATTTCGCGGTCTATGCGGCTTTTTGTATGAGTTACGGGATGTGAATTACCACAAGCTGGGAGAGCAAGATGAGTCAGCAAAATCAGCCAATGATATGCTATCCCGGGCAACTATTTCCGCCAATGATATGCTGCCCGGGTCAACTATTTACACCAATGAGATGCTGCCCCGGTCAACTATTTCCACCAATGAGATGCCGTCCTTGTCAACTATTTCGACCAATGAGATGCCGCCCTTGTCAACTTTTTCGGCCAATGAGATGCCGCCCTTGTCTTTTCAGACAGGCAGCCAGCCGGCTGCCCAATTCCTGTGCGGCCGGGCCGGATGATCACATGACCCGGGCGATGGTGGCTTTCGGCATGCTGAAAGGAAAGATGGCGACCACACCAGTCCTGAAGCATTTCGATGTTAATAAGGTTCCTGTGGTCATCATCTATGCTAACAAGTGGGCTATCTCAGCTGCCCTTGTGCAGGATCATGACGGAGTGTATAGTCCTCTGACGTTCACGAGCCGGACTCTGATGGGTAATGAAGTTAACTATGGGCTAGTGGATAAAGAAGTTTTGGCCTTATTACGGATCCTGGATGTGTGCTGTTCTATGCTGGTGCCTCGACCTATTAAGGCATTATCCAAACGGTCGACCCTGTCATGGCTTCTTACGGCGAATGGAATCGATGGTCGGCTGGGTAGATGGGCTGCTTTTCTGTCTCAGTGGTCTCTAGAAGTAATCAATTGTACCAAAAGAGAAGAGGAGATACTGATCACGTTAGCGACCAGCATCACCCCAAGGGCAGAAGTGGAGGAAGCGCTGATAGCCATAGCGCCTTGGAAACAGCCACGACAATCTATCATATTACCACCACCAACTGTGGGACCACAGAAGAACTGATGGTTCTGAGTTTCGACGGGTCGGTAAGCGTAAAAAAGGGAGTAGGTGCCTACAGTGCTATCTTATGCAAGTTGCCCGAGTGGAAAGTGGTCGCTGGTGCTTCAGATATAACGCCTGACATAACAGCGAATGACATAGAGTACCGAGGACTGTTACTTTGCGCCTAGATCTGCTGGCTAGCCGGACGCACGGGTGGATTATCATGTGTAGTGATTCCAATCTGGTGATCCGGCAAATCACGGGATAGATAGACTGCAAGACTCCCCGACTAAGACTTTTGAATGAACGGGTTATGTCCGCCCTGCGGAAATGGCCAGAACATGAATTGTTACATGTCAAACGGGAGTGGAACAACAGCGCAGACCATCTGGCTACATTACCCATGCGTGGTCAAGTCGGCCTCAACGTGTTGGATCCAGGATTGTTGAACGGATTGGCAGAAATGAACAAGCTGTCGGAGATAATCAAACCGGCCGCTAGGTACGAGGACCATCCGACCGTTTCGGAGAAGAAGCGTATGACGATCAGGACTGGGGACCAGACATTCAGACCAGGAGGCACCCTGTGGCAACAGGAGATCCCTTTAGGTAGGCCTGCAGCCGACCGGGCGTGACCAACCGGATTTAACAGCCGAAGTGAAGGATGGAGTGGGGGACAAAAGAGGCATGGATGGATAAATTAAAATGGGAACAGAGAAAGGAAAGGGTTAAAAGAGTCAGGTTGCCCATCGCTATGGACGATTATACTTGCTGCGGGGCCGGGACACTTGAAGTCCAGGATGGTCAGAGGGTCGATTGCGGTATTGATTGCGCCAAGGATCTTACCAGTCGATAGCTTCCAAAGATTCAGAAAGAGAGGTAGTCCGATCCGGGGCACCTAGGCCTAGATACCACGTTCCGCCCTCTGCCGAATCTCCGCTCCTACGGTTGCCAGATGGAGTATAAAAGGGGAGAGAAACAGGTCCAGGTCACAAGCACCATCCCTGATGCTCCAAGACAAACGCACACAAACGGACCCACGCCTCCGAGGCCCGACCGCGCTGATTCTTCCGGGCGGCGAAATACGCTTGGAGATGCATGTCTTCTCGCTTATCTTCTGCCGAGATGAACAGAAAATGGGTTGATTCCCAGATGGACTAGGCATGGGTCGCAGCTAGTTTTCTGAACCTCGCTCGGAGTTCGGTGAACCATGGGCTGGACGCAAGTCCCATATCTGGCATCTCAGTGTCCAAGGTCCCCAAGGCTTAGTATCCATGATCTTGTCAACCGCACCTGATCTCATCAAGTCGGGGCACCAAAATTCTGTTGGAGGCAACTTGCGAGACGGAGGAAATATCCAGCGAGGTGGACGGAATAAAGAGTGAGCGAGTTTGGAGCTGGAGACATCGGTGAGACTCAAATCTCTCAGCTCCTCGTTCGACCAAGGAAGGATGTCGGGCCGATCCGCCTCACTGAGGAAGTGTCCGCCAGGCAACCACAAAAGTGGAAGCTTGGGGAGAGGCAGCGCAAGATTCGGAGAGCTACGCCGGATCTTGGGCTTGGCAGCCGGTCGAACGGATCGGTTTTTGGAACGAGCTCCTTCCGGAGCCGGTGGCCGGGTTCTGGCCGGGGCCTGGGAGGAAGGTTCTCTCAAGTCTTCCAGGCGGAGAGGTAACCACTGATCGGGGATGTCGTCCTCATTCTCCTCTGCCTTTTCCTCTGCCATATCTGGCCCCTTCTCCGTTCCTTCCTGCTTTGCTTCCCCGTTTTCCGTCTCGGGCGTACTCCTGGAGGCTAGATGATGCCTAACGGTCTCGGGATTGGGGGTGCCCTGGAAGGTCGAAGTGACGGCGGTGTCGGGCGGCAAAGATGGATTATCCGGCTGGTATTATCCGGAGCCGAAACCAGTGGGCGACGGGGTCTGTAAATCGATGACCTGATTGGGAGCCGGATAAGCAGCCGCTCGGCCACCAGGACTCAAGAGGCGACGACGGACGTCCGCGCGAGACCGGGACAACGCAGCACACATCTGCTGATCGTGGTAGTCCTCATCTTCATCGTCATCATCGTACACGTACTCAGGGGAGGACGGATCTGAACTTTGAACCAGACAGAGAGCCAGTTCTGGAGCCGGAAGGCGAGGCAGCCCCTGAGCCGGATGGCGAGGCAACTCCTGAACCGGATGGCGGGTCATCTTCTGAGCTTGATGCCGAGCCAACTTCTGAATAGACGGCGGGTCAGGCGTAAGACCAGTTTTCGCCGAGGAAACGAGTGGAGATACGGCGGCTGTCTCCATTGTAAATGAGCTACAGTCGCTGTCCGACTCAAGTTCCAGTTCGCTAGCCGAATTGCCCAAAAACAATTGGTGGAGGAGAGAGGATTCAATCTTTTATCTCCGTTTCGGAGGGGTCGAAGGCGGATCGGAACCAGCTCGGTATGGATTAGAGCTGGCCGGATGTTTTCCGGTATCCGATCCTGCCGATGCGGACGAGGTTCCTCTTCTGACGGAACATGGCTTTTTGTTGAGCCAGTACCCCCACCGCTCCGTTATGATCATGATCCCTTATCCAAGCTTGCATCGAGTCCAATCTACGTTCTTTCAAAAATTAACGCAGATTTTGTATTACGAATTTAAACGTTCCTTGACCTTTCTTTCGTGTCTGCTCTCTGAGGGATTTTGTAGAACGCCACTTCTTGTTAGATGCTCGAATGTTTCCGGCATATTCCTCTGCAGACTTCGTTTCGAGAAAAAGACTGCGTAATGCCCTTTTAGACCCCTCCAGTATGGCGGTGCCCTTAATAGTGGGTGGTTAGATCTTATGGCTGCTCCGGAAAGGTCTCGGTCGAGGCTGTTCCTCTCTCTCGACTGCTGAAATCATTAAGTTGTTTAGCTGCGTCCAGCCATCCGCCTCTGCTTTGTCGAACTAAGTCATTAACTCCTTGTAGTCTTTGTTGATCTTCATTGCTTGCAGATGGCGCCGCAACTTAACCACGACCGTATTTTCCAACGCAGCGTCCTTTCCCACCATTGCTGCTATCGTCACACCATAGAAATGTACACTGATTAGAAGTTTACTTACATGTTGCCTTCGCTTTGGGGCACATAACCGAATCAATGCGTTGTGTGCTCTTCTGAGTTTCACCCATTCTTTGGTACTGTTTCTTACCTTTTCTTTGTGCTTTTCTTGCGGCGGTATGTTCACCCGCGCTTCCCAGTCTTCAAACTCCCGAGCAGCTACTTTATCATTTATGCCGAGTGATAGTAAATCTGGAGGAAATTGTTCCAAAAGCATGTGAGTATGCGTAAAATGCGCCGGTAAATGCGTTATCGCATCCCGCCCTTCCTCGATAGCCTTGCTCCATTCCACTTTTGATGCCATCACTTTGGGTATGAAAGTTCCTAGTTGGTGATGCCAGGCCTCCGCCATTTCATCCCATGCCTGCATCCATCCGCCTCTTATCTTGCCCGCCTCCTCTGACTCATGTTTCGTTTGAGCCTGTTCGTCGTAAAGCTCCCTTTTATTTGGTGCATCGTTGTGGTTTTGACGCGATGCTGCTCCTGTCGTGACCTTGGTATCCCCTATTCATTGGTCCCCTGCTCGTTTCTTTATCTTTCGTGAATTCCCCGGAGGCTCCCGTTTCTGCACTGGTTGATGCTCTGCTTCAGTATACTCCGAACCTTGGCTGTCACCTGTAGAGTGACTATTTTGTGAGTCACTTGTCCCTTCCAGCAAAGCTCCTCCTCTAAGATGATTATACCAAGTTATCAGCTCCCTTTCTGCTGTGAAAATGCCGCTGCCATGTCCGCCCTTGTAACCGTATCTGTGATGCCCGCCTCCAATAGTCCAGTTTGATCCTGTTCTGGAAGGCACGTTACCTTGAAATATAACAATTATCTCGCTAACGTGGTTCTTTGTCGCAGAAGTATGTCCATTTGCCATCAAAAGACGTGATGCACTTCCTGAGATGGCAGCTGAGGTACTAGTCGTATCAATTGTCCTGTTGTGGTTCCCGTAGCCGCATTCCCTGTCCCTCCCCTATCTGATTTCCCTCTCTAGGTACCGCTGCTTCTCGGTAGTCGTTTCCTTCATAGCACGTCAGTCTTTACTATGATGATAACTCTTCCATTTCAATGTCCGATTCTTTCCCCGTGAGCTCATTGTCTGGCCCTTGACGCCACCCGTGTAGATAAGTGAAACAGGCTAGCTGTTACAGGCGTACACTGTTTAAATTGCAAGTGAGGAAGCGTGCAATTGGTTAGGAACAAATATAATTTGTTCCTAAATAGCTTAATTGAGATTAACTATTTAATTGATTAAATATTCCCTTAGTTATATATATTAATATATAACTAAGACACGCGGCTACAAGACGGTAAGTTTCAGAGTTATATATTTATGAGTGGTTTAGAGCTAACTACTATAAGTAGATCTAGACTAATCATACAAGCATGTAAAAAATAAAACTGATCTAATATTACTCTTATTATTAGATCTCTTCTTAGATTCGATATTTGTATCAGAATCTGTTTCCCAAGGTAAATGATTATAACTTATAATCCAATATTCACATTTCTGACAGTAAGTCTGAAATTGAACTGTGATATTTACATTAATATATCACTTATGTAGTGGTATCCCATTACATCACCCCCCCACTCAAGGTGGTTGGCCAATAATAAATGTAATATTGGCAAATCGGATGGTGGCACTTATTGGTCACAACAATAGAATGTTTACAATCATCAATGACCAGAAGAACTCAATGGTCGAGACACGCGGCGGCGCTCTTACGGTCGGTGCTGAAACTGCTAATATAGCATCCACCACTGCATTACATGCAGAGGTGTCAACATCGAATGCTGACGCTGCTAATGTAGCGTTGACGAAGGGGAAGCCGAGAGATCGATTGTCTCTCGTAAAAGACGCTGCGGAAGCAGTGTCTAAGAGGGGACATGAAGATGTCACTAGCGCGACATTTAAAATGCTATCACCTGCCGAATGGCCGGAGGCAAAGAAGAGTTTATCGCTGTTTGGAGACGCTTCGGACTCCAAAAAAGAGGATGGGGACGTTACCGTCCTCCGTGAAGGGTCTAGCGAGCGTACGCTCGCTATAAGTTCATCGCCGAAAAGCGAAGGCGAAGTGGAGTCTGACGCTGTCGATTATGACAGCGACAACTCCGTCCTAAGATGGCAGAAGAAGCGGAGAGCTCCTACTGGATCGATACTCGCCTGGTCGAAATGATGACTTCGGGAGGGCAGGTGGCGCTCCGCCTGCCAAGAAACAACGTGCAGAAGTGGCTACGCTACTTCTGATTCGTCTTGTCGTACGGAACTACATGCTCCGTTCAAAGTGAGGTTTTGGACCCCAGCGTGGACGTTGATGCCCGAGAGTGGCGGACATTGCAAGCGCGATTGTCAATAACCGTTGTTTGACATCAATGCGCTTGATGATTGCGAAGACATTCGCAACCGCCACTTCGATAGGAGTACCGAGCATAGACGTCGGTACTTCATCAACTTTTTTTAGGCACGTTATTATACGAACCGAAAAGGTGCTCGGAAGAACAGGGACGATAAAGACGCCCTGACCCAAAGTTGGAATGGCTTTGTTGAAAACTACAGCAAAGGTCCCGACGATTACGTGAAGCGAGTTCACGTAAATCGTGAGCCCTTTTAAAGCACTCACGTTCAGCAAAAATGGAGTTTATTCATTTTACCTGCATCAAAGAAGGAATCCCTTGCGGTGTTCCTTCTCACATGGATTGCTTTTGTTGCCCAAAGGGAGCTCCTCGTCGGAGCGAAAAGGAGTTGCGGGGGTACCGAGGCTTCTCAGTACCCGCTATGATTAAGGGCCAACGGCATTAGGGTACCACGAAAACAAAAAAGTGGACATGTGACAGACACCGAGTGCAGCCACTACGTACAAAACACGGACGAGGTAAGGGATGGAATGATCATTCAGCGGAAGTTGTATGACGAATTTACACAGACCGGATAAGGAAATAAGCGTACGAAGACAACAGGGGTTTATTGGACTATCACCTGGAATGCGATGGCGTCGGCCTGGAGACAGCAAAAGGGGATGTTTATCCCATTTTTTGTTAGACTTGCCGGCGCAAAGGGAGTTATAGCCAATAGAGATGCGATCGTGGCTCACTTTACTCACCCTCATAAGTCCCTAGCTAGGTTCCATCCAGATCTCCTGCTGGAACTATCTCGTCCCTAACGGCGACAGTGCTGGAAGGAGGTCATAGCGTTAGGTCAGAAGAACAAAATATCTGCAATACCCAGTAGACAATTTACAGACTGGGGGAACGGGTAAATTTTCTCAATCAAGATGGACACAAGGACAAGGTACGTGATAGGTCACCGGAATGGGTTAAAGCAGAATACGGTCATAACCCATTCATCCGTAATTGCGCACCAAAGCATCGCTACCAGGTAAGCAAACTGTTATTATGGGCACATATATACGGTGAAAAATACTGTAGCATTAGTGGATAAAGATGCGGCGTTGGACGATACCATTGTGATGAATATTCAACGGCATCACCTTGCCATAAGCAAAATACTTCATACAAGAATATAGTAGGTAAGTTAGAGGCAGATGAGGCAACAGGTTGGGACGTATTACATATGTTCCTGATTACTGCAGCAAAAGTAACGCTATGAAGTGTGACAACAAGACGGAGAGCTCCGAGATAAGGCACTCGGGAGCTACACCACCATGGCGTTCCTAAGGCAACGAAGCTTTTTTTTTTTTTTCTTTTTCAGGACAGCAGGTCGTAGAACACATCAGACGTTTAGATAAATACAATACACGGGTAGAGGTTGATAGTTTAAAATGGCAATCTGATTCTACACTACAACAACTAGAGTGACAGCGATCTGGAATCGTCCAATTTAGGACACAGAACGTTTGCGAATTCCCGGTAATAAAACGACAGCTATGAATGCAATGCTGGATCTCGGATCATTCGGGTAACGATGTTGTCGATCTAATGAGGTACCAGTATATAAGTGATATTTCAATGTAAACATCACAGTTTAATTTCATACTTGTTGTATGAAATTAAAATATTGGATTATAAGTTATTATAATCCACCCTGGAAACAGATTCAGATTTAAATGTCGAATCTAAGAAGAGATCTTATAATAAGAGTATTATTAGATCAGTTTTACATTACATGTTTATATGATTAGTAAAGATCTAATTATAGTAGTTAGCTCTAAACCACTCATAATATATCACTCTTAAACTTACCGTCTTGCAGCCGCGTGTCTTAGTTATATATTAATATATATAACAAAGGGACTATTTAGGGTCCGTCTGGTAAAATCCTGGATTTTGCTGTTTGCATACGCTGTTTTCTACCAATCCACTGGATTAGATTAAAACAGTGTTCACGATCAAACACTGCTTAAAATTATCGTGTCTGTCTGGTAACCTATCCATTATTTTTATTTGGCAGTTTCACGTTTACGACAATACAAGATGGGTACAGCTAAAGACAGTAATGATGTGCCAAGCCATTGAGCAGCCCGTTCCATTTTTAATTTATTATAAATATTTGGTTTCTATCTATCTCTGGTGCATTTGCTATACTTTTAAGTGCATTCTATCAGATATAACATTGCGTCTTGCGCACCACTTACGCAGAATTAGAAAAGGGTTCTTAAGTCATGCCGGTACATACCGGTAGATCACAATCCTAAGACGATCAAACGCAGCTGTCGGCGCCAAAAAATGCACCATTTCAAAACCAATCATAAACGAATGGGCCTCGAGAAAACAAGACGACGATGACACCGTGGTCGCCGCGGTACTCGTGTCGAAGCCAACGATCATGCCGCCGATAGAAGGTACGTTCCAGAAGCAATAATTATATTCAAGTACTATGCCACGAATAAGGAAAATATAGTATATGTTTTTAACTCTTAACTTCAAATATATCAGTTTCCTATTCTCTATCGACTACAGCGTACCGTAAAAATACATCCACTCTTTCGAAATACGACTCCGACCCCGTATCTCGGAAACAGCGGATGGTGGTCAAAACAACGTTTGAAAACCAGATGGTTGGCGAACCAGACAGCACACCCAACTCGGCTGAAACAGTGTTTGCTCCGAAACAGTGTATTTTTTGCAAATCCAGTGAAATCCAGCGAATTAGTGGCCAACCAGACGGACCTTTAATCAATTAAATTCCAACTTTAAGTTTAATCTCAATTAAACTATTGAGGAACAAATTACATTTGCTCCTAACCAATTGCACGCTTTCTCACTTGCAGTTAATACAATGTAAGCCTGTAACAGCTAGCATGTTACACCTCGTAGCATTTTGTGGTCCGTCTTAACGACCAATGATCGTTCCGTTAGTTAACCAGCGGAACGAGAGTTTAAGAGCCGCTCGACCGATATGTCGACGGTCAGCGATCGTGAACGCGAGCGCCAGCTCGCGCAAGACTTAGTGAGGGAGGCTTTCTCTTACTTTCCACAACGTAATGTGGATACTGTTGTGGAGTTGATGCGGACCATGTGGACCGACATCATCACCTTCCTCTGTGGTAAAACCTTGGAGGAAGCGTTGGAAATGGTAAACCGTTTCAAAAGGGTTTACATAGACCCCTGGTGCGTTCCGCGACAATAATGTCGTGGTTGCCACCAACAACGCCCACGGCGAGGGTTGAAGTAGTAAAGGTGCGGAAACCGCCCTTTACTGGCGAAGGGGGTGCACCCCTCAAAGGTGGTTCGCAGAAGTGGGAGATGCCATCTCTGCGCAAAAGATTGTGGATCCGTGTTCACAAGCTTATTTGCCACCACATGCCTGGGCGGTCGTGCCAGGGCATGGACAATGACCCGCAGATCCACTGACCAATTTGGGTTCCTGACTCATCAGGAAATGAAAGCTGAGCTAAAGCTCAACTTCGAAGATCCAGAAATGGAGCTTAGTTGCCGTCAAGAGTTCATGGAACTCCGGCAAGGTAAGCTGAATCTTTCAATCTTACGCTCAGAAGATACAATATTTGTTATCAAATGTTGTGTATGAGCCGGTACCCCCTCCCATGCAGGTCACCGGCTACATGAAGGGAGTGAATGACGGTCCCATCAAGCAGTGTCTTTACCGCATTCCGGCAAAGCCTCTGAGAGATGCTAAAGACCAAAGCATCCGAAAAGAATTTAGCATGCGTCCAGTGTCAACGCATGCTGGATTTAGTCGAAGAACTCAACATCCTTACGATTTTAACATGCAACATCAGCGTGTTACCCAGTTCCCGAACAGACGAAGTTCGCACCTCGTTCCAAGACACCAAAACCCGCGCCAGTGCTCGGGCGACGGAGGTCCAGAACCGATGGACCTATCGGTTGCAGTTGCCTCGAACCCAAGGCAACAAAAGAACAGAATTTCTTCGCTGCAATCGATGCACAAAAATGGGCTACTATGCCCACGAGTGTATGGCGCCGCGGCCGGCGCCACGCACTCAGCGGACCGGACAGTCCGCTGGTCGGCGACATCAACAGGGGCAATCTCTATTGATGAAAAAAATGCGAATCGCCAGTAGGGGCGGGGTGCCTAATCATGAGCTCTTCATGCGTGGACTGCCACGTGCGGTTTTTCTTAGCAATCAACGCCTACAACGGATTATCTCACATGCCGACATCGGGCCTGTGAGGATAATAGCCCCAGACGGGACTATGTCCTAACAAATGGTTGTGGTGTAGTCGCTCTCAGAAAATCTTCCTGAGACGCGAACACCGACGGGGGGCCCAGACGACTGACTATCGGAGGGGGTACTCCGTCCATCCGAGTCATGATCCGATCCGGCATCCGGCGGCTGGATCGGTCACTTCCATCCGCTTGATCGTGACTGCTCGGATGTTGCATGTTGAAAGCTCACCTTGTGTACCCGTCAGTACAGGCTGGTTTGCTCTCTTGGTGGACCCTGGGGCGAAAAGTGTCAATCCGTCGAATAGGGAGATGAGGGTTAGGACTAGGGGTGGGCGAGAATCGTCACCGAGGAGCTCGTCGGGCAATATACTTGAACTTTGTATAGTGCCGGCTGGACCGTGAATAATCAATCGGCCAGCCAAACCAATTATAATATAGGGTGAATCCAAATGTATATGTAGAGGGGAATCCAAATATAACTCCACACTCTTCCACAGAAGGCCAAAATGTCACCACTTCCCAATACTTGATACCGTGTTCAA
>MIQA02015507.1:0-15232 GCA_001887855.2 Sclerospora graminicola | reverse complement strand
CTAGCCAATAAGCAAAATGACCTGTTTCACTAAAACTAGCAAAAGCTATTTCTAATATTAAATCTTTAGAATAAAATCCCGTTAAAAAAGGAAAACCCATTAAAGATAATGAACCTATTAAAAACATTATATAAGTAAAGGGTAATATACGCCGTAATCCACCCATTTTTCGAATATCTTGTTCATCGCCCATCGCATGAATAACAGCACCAGAACATAAAAATAATAATGCTTTAAAATATGCATGATTTGATAAATGAAAAATAGCTACAGGATAATTTGATAAACCACAAGCAAAAAACATATAACCTAATTGACTACAAGTGGAATACGCAACAATTTTTTTAAAATCATTTTGAACTAAACCGACAGTACTTGCAAAAAAAGAAGTTGAAGCACCAATAATTGTAATAACTTTTAAAGAAAATACAGAATATTCAAAAATAGGAGAACAACGTGTAATTAAATAAACACCTGCCGTTACCATTGTTGCTGCATGAATTAAAGCAGAAACAGGGGTTGGACCTTCCATTGCATCAGGTAACCATAAATGTAAAAAAATTTGAGATGATT
Organism: Sclerospora graminicola; assembly: GCA_001887855.2. NCBI lineage: Eukaryota > Oomycota > Peronosporomycetes > Peronosporales > Peronosporaceae > Sclerospora > Sclerospora graminicola. The sequence continues at coordinate 14,659 of MIQA02015507.1, read as the reverse complement.
TACCCATAGCACCTATAAAAATTAAAATACAAGCAACATCTATTATACTTAAAATATAATTTAAAAAAATAAAATTAAAATCTTTAACAATGGAAATAGCTGCAAATGTACTAAAATATTCAATAGTTCGAATATTATAAAAAATAGTTAAAACACCTAATAATAAAATTAAATCACTAATTCGATTAATTAACATTGCTTTAATAGCAGCTTTATTTGCTTGTAAACGTGTAAACCAAAAATTAATTAATAAAAATGAACAAAAACCAACACCTTCCCAACCAACAAACATTTGCATAAAATTATCACCAGTTAATAATATAATCATAAAAAAAGTAAATAATGATAAAAATGACATAAATCTTGATAAATGTGGATCGGTAGCCATATATTTTGAAGAATAAAAATGAACTAATGTAGAAATACTTGTTACAACAACAAGCATTATCATTGTTAAACTGTCAAATAAAAAACTCCAATTACAATTAAATAAACCGCTATTAATCCAATTTGAAATATAAATAAAATATTCATATTCATGTTTAATTGAATTATAAATAATAATTAATGAAAAAATACAACTTAAAAAAGTTGTTAATGTAGTTATAAATACTGAACCTTCACGTCCAATATAAAAACCAAACAATCCAGCTGCTACTGAACCTAAAAAAGGTAAAAAAATTAACGTTAATAATAACATAATAAATGAAAATAATTAAGAAATATTTAATATATATTTCCACTTAAATACTAAATAATTTCTCAAAAAATATTTTTCAGATAAAACGATTATATCTATACTTTTAATTTATTATAATGATAATAAATTAAGTTTATAAATTGAGATATCGCCATATAATTTAAAAAAAACAATTAAAATAGCTAATCCAATTGCAGATTCTGCTGCTGCAACTGTTAAAATTAATAATGAAAAAACTTGTCCTATTAAATCATCAATTAAAACTGCAAAATAAATAAAATTTAAATTAATTGATAGTAATAATAATTCAATAGACATTAAAATAATTATAATATTTTGTCTATTTAAAATTATACCAAATAATCCTAGACAAAATAAAAAAAAAGTAAAAATAAAATGATTTAAAATACTCATAACCAATTAAAACTTATTAATATACTTGCAGTATATACAAACCAACTTAATGTAAAAGGTAAAAATATTTTCCAACCTAAACGCATTAATTGATCATAACGATATCTAGGTAAAATAGCTCGAGATACTACAAATAAAATAACAAAAAAACATACTTTAATACTAAACCAAAAAGATCCCGGTAAAAAATTAATATAATTAATATTAAATGGAAAAGGTGCTAACCAACCACCTAAAAATAAAATAGTAATTAAACTACTCATTAATAACATATTAGCGTACTCTCCTAAAAAAAATAAAGCAAAACCCATCGCAGAATATTCAACATTATATCCTGAAACTAATTCAGCTTCAGCTTCAGGTAAATCAAATGGATGACGGTTGGTTTCTGCTAAAGATGATATAAAAAAAATTAAAAAAATAGGAAAAAGAGGAAAACAGTACCAAATATTTTTTTGTGCTAAAACGATAGAAATTAAATTTAAAGATTTAGCACATAATGTTACTGCAAGAATTGAAAATCCAATAGTTAATTCATAAGAAATCATTTGTGCAGTTGATCTTAAAGCTCCTAAAAAAGAATACTTTGAATTACTTGACCAACCACCTATAATAATACCATAAACACCTAATGATGAAATTGCTAATAAATATAAAATACCTATATTTAATTCAGTAAAAAACATACCAAATCCTAAAGGTATTATAACCCAACTTAATAAACTTAAAAAAAAAGTTAAAATTGGAGCAAATATAAATAAAATAACATCTGCATTACTAGGTAAAATGGTTTCTTTTACAAATAATTTAAGACCATCAGCCAATGGTTGTAATAATCCAAAGATACCTACAACATTGGGTCCTCTTCTTCTTTGAATAGAAGCTAATATTTTACGTTCAACTAAAGTAAAATAAGCCACAGCAATTAATAAAGGTAATACTAAAATTAAAAATTTTAAAATTGTGTAGATCATAATGATTTGGAATGATTTTTAATAATTTTATTTGAATTAATTAAAATTTTTGAATATTGTTCTAATATATTTGTATAATAATTATTTTTTATTAAAGAATTTAAAAAATTTATATTAATTTTTAAATGTTTTTTATTAAAACTAAAATTATAAATTATATTAATTTTATTTTTTAATAAATAAGGTAAAATATCTTTAATTTTTAAAAAAAAAGTTGAATTAAAATTGGATTGATTTTTATTTAATAAAAATTTATAAATATTTCTATAAATTGTAGAATCTTTTCGTTGTTCTGTAATTAAATTTAGAATTTGTTCATTTTTTTGAATAAATCCTTCTAAATTTATATATATTCCATTTTTTTCAAAAAAAGTTAAACCTGGTAAAATTAAATTCGAATTTTGTGCATCTTTGGTAAAATGATGTCCTTGATAAATAATAAAACTATTTTGTGGTATTTTTAATTTAGTTTGTAAATTAGTATTAAATAAATAATATAATTTTGAATTTTTTACTAAATTAGTTGATCTTGAAAAAGTGATTTCAAAAAAATTAATTAAAGTAGTTTGAGAGTTAAAAAAATTAATATTATTTTTAAAAATTGATAAATTTTTTAATTTTGATAAAAAAAAAAATCCATTTTTTTGATTTATAATATTTTGACCAATAATAATTAAAGGTTTTTTAGCTTTTTTTAAATCTTTACAAAATGAATGTTTTCCTAAAATAATATTTATTAAAGTTTGAAATGTTAATCCTAAATGTTTTATAGGGTAAGTAAAATTAGTTTTATTTCCTATATAAGCTATTTTAAAATTTCCTTTTTTTAAACGATTAATTAAATGAATATTTAAAATAGAACCTTCTTTACGTATATTACTATTAATTATTAAACAAAGATCTGATTCTTCAATCGATTTTAAAGTATTATTAAATAAAAAATTTGATGTTATATCAGAATTAATTTTAATATTTTGATTATTTAAAAAATTTTCATAATGAATATTTAAAATTCCTAATTTATTTAAAATTTTTTTTAATAAAAAAAGAGATTCTAAATCCGTTAAATTACCTATAATACTTTTAATATTAGAACTATCAATTGTTATTAATTTCTGATTGATTAAATTTAATGCCTGTAACCAAGAAATTTTATGAAATTTATTTTTGTTATCTTTTAATAAAGGATATTTTAACCTTTGATATTTTAAACTATCAAAACAATATCGTGTTTTATTAGATATCCATTCTTTATTAATATTAAAATTAGTTTTAGGTAAAATTCGTACAATTTCATTGTTAAAAATATCAATTTTAATATTTGAACCAATACTATCTAAAATATCAATACCTTCTTTTTTTTTTTAATTCCCAAGAACGCGCTTTAAAACTATAAGGTTTTGAAGTTAAAGCCCCTACTGGACATAAATCAACTAAATTACCTGAAAATTCAGAATTAAAAATTTTTGGATAATAAAAATTAATTTCTGTTTTATTACCACGACCTGTTGTTCCTAAATCATCAATGCCACAAATTTCATTTGCAAAACGAACACAACGAGTACAATGTATACATCGAGTCATAATAGTTTTAATAAAAGGACCACAATATTTATCTTCTACACTACGTTTATTAAAGAAAAATCGACTTCGATCTGAACCAAAAATCATCGTTTGATCTTGTAAATCACATTCAGAAGCTTGATCACAAATAGGACAATCCAATGGATGATTTATTAAAAGAAATTCTAATACACTTTCTCGAGCTTTTTGTACTAAAGGTGTATTTGTAAAAATTTTCATATTAGACATTAAAGGCATAGCACATGAAGCTATAGGTTTTGGTGAATTGTCGATTTCAACTAAACACATTCTACAGTTACCTGCAATTTGTAAATTTTCTTGAAAACAGAATTTAGGAATTTCAATTTTAAAATTATTACAAGCTTGTAATACTGTTAAATTTTTATTAACTTTTAATTTAATATTATTAATATATATTTCAATCATATATTTTACAAAACGTTATTAAAATATGAATTTATTTGCACTAAAAGAATATATTTTAAGTATAAAATATATTCTTTAAGAATTATCAAAGAAGGGATTTGAACCCTTAATGCTTTTATAAGCTTTACATTCTAAGTGTAACGTGTTTACCAATTTCACCACTTTGATAATGTATACCTACTATTGGATTTGAACCAATAACCCGTAAATGGGAACAGATTTTAAATCTATCGTGTTTACCAATTTCACCAAGTAGGCTTTATTTTTTAAAATAAATGAAAAAAAATAAAATAATAACCTATTTCCAATTACATTTTTTTGAATTAAAATATAATTTTTTTGTACTTTTAATTTCTTTTTTTTATCTTTTTATAATTTCATATTATTTTTCTGATCAATTAATATATTTATTAGTTAATAATTTACTTAATAAAAATATGTTAAAATATTTTATTTTTACAAATATTACTGAAATTTTTATTACTAATATTCTTATAGCAACTTTTATATCTTTTTTTATAATAATTCAATTAACTATTTTATTAATTTGGTTTTTTTTAGCAAAAGGTTTATATAAATTTGAAAATTTTATATTTTTTAAATTTTATATTTTATATTTACTTTTTAATTTATTTATAATACAATTAGTTTTTCTAAATATTATTCCTAATATTTGGAATTTTTTATTAAATTTAAATTTTTCAAATTTATATTTGTTAACTATTTATTTTGAACCAAAAATTAATAATTATTTTAATTTTATTTTTTATTTATTTATTTATATATTTATAATATTTATTTATTTATTTTTTCTTTTTTTTTTAATTATTAATGAATTTTTTCATATTAAAACAATTATTAATTTTAGAAAATTTTTTTATTTAAAAATACTTTTATTAAGCACTTTAATTACACCTCCAGATATAATAAACTTTTTATACATTTATTTAATATTTATATTAATTTTTGAAATATTTATATATATTTTAATATATTTAAATAAATATAAATTAAATAATTTTTTTAATAAAATTTAATTTAAAATTTTTATTTATTTTGGGTTTAGTTTTTTTTAATTGAAAAATTTTTAAATTTATTTGATAATTTTTTAAATACTTAATAGATGTTATTTTTAAAGAAGATCCATTTGTCAAGATAATTTTATTTTTATAGGTAAAAAATTTTTTATTTTTATGCATATATTATATATTATAATTTAACTTTTGGCTAGATAACATAAAGGTAATGTAAAGGACTGCAAATCCTTGAATGACGGTTCGAATCCGTCTCTAGCTTTTTAAAGGATAGAGTGGGATTCGAACCCACGGTATTATTATATACTTCAGTTTTCAAGACTGACACCTTAAACCACTCGATCATCTATCCATGATAAAAATTTAACGTCTCTTTTTTTTTTTTAATTTACAACCATTAAAAGGTTTTGTTGTTTTATCAAAAATATATTTTACTTTTACTTGTTTTCTATTTAATTTTTTTAAAATATTATATCTACCTAAACCTGTACCATGTAAATAAATTTTTAATTTTTTTATATTTTTTAAATATAAATATTTATTAATTTTATAAACAATTAATTGAACATTATATGGTGTATTTTTTTTAAATCTTGTTTTTTTTAATGATTTTGTAGACCATTGTTGTAAAAGATTTCCATTATATTTTGTTAAACTAATAATAGTATTTTTAAAATTTGCAATAACATGTAAATTAGCTAAAATTAATGGATTTTTTTTTTTAATTTTATTTTTTTTTTTATATTTATTTTTAAAATTATATTTAAATTTATTTTTATTCATAGAATAATTAATTTTATTTTTTTTTCTTAATTAATTTTTTTTTATTTTTAAATGAACGTTTATTCCGTGAAAAACGTTTTTGAATAAAAATATTTTGTAATTTTTTTGAAGTTCGAGCATTTGTATGTGTACGTTGTCCTCTAACAGGTAATCCTTGACTTCGTCTAACCCCTCTATTACTTTTAATTTCTAATAATTCATTTAATCTTTCAGTTTTTGATTTTTTTAAAAGATGCTCAATTTTTAAATTTTTATTAATATAAGTAATAAGTCGGTTTACGTGGTTGTTTTTAAGTTTATTAAGGGTGATTTGAGGATTAATTCCAATATTTTTACAAATTTTTTTTGCTTGAAATTTATTGATTCCGTATAATATAGTTAATGCATATAAAATATTTTTTGAATCAGAAATTATTTTATTAAAAATATATAACATAATAGATTTTATCTATATACCATACAAAATGATAGAAAAAAAAATAAATCCCATAACACCATCACAACGTCAAACATTTTTATTAAAAAAAAATAATTTAACTCAAACTTTTAAAATCAAATCATTAACAAAAGGTTTTCAACGTGCAAATGGTAAAAATAATCAAGGTAAAATAACTATAAAACATCGAGGTGGTGGACATAAACGTTTATATCGAATCATTAATTTCAATAGATCAAAAAATATTGAAGGTTATGTAATTAAAATTTTATATGATCCTAATCGTTCTGCAAATATTGCTTATATTAAAAATAATTTTCAATCTTATTTAATTTTAGCACCCGAAGGATTAAAGATTAATCAATATATTAAAAGTTCATTAGATGCTGATTTAAAAATAGGTAATGCTTTACCTTTACAAAATATTCCTATTGGAAGTTTAATACATAATATTAGTTTATATCCCCAATCAAAAGGGAAATTAATAAGAAGTGCTGGTACTTCTGCACAATTAATTCAGAAAATTGATAATAAATATGCTCGAATTAGATTAAATTCGGGTGAATTAAAATTAATTTTATTAACTTGTTATGCTACATTAGGGACCGTGTCTAATATTAATCATAAAAAAATTAAATTAGGAAAAGCTGGTCGTTCCCGTTGGTTAAATAAACGACCTGTTGTAAGAGGGGTTGCTAAAAATCCAGTAGACCATCCTCATGGTGGTGGTGAAGGAAAAACAAGTGGTGGACGACCTTCTGTAACCCCTCAAGGTAAAATAACAAAAGGGAAACCTACACGTAAAAAAAAAAAATTAATTATTCAATAAAATATGTCAAGAAGTAAATATAAAGGTCCATTTTTCAAAGTTAATTTTTTAAAAAAAAAAAAATGGATGAAAATAACTAATAAAAATTTAACTATATTACCGGAATATGTTAATTATTCTGTAAGTGTTTACAATGGAAAAATTTTTATTAATTTAAAAATAAATGATAAAATGATTGGTTTTAAATTTGGTGAATTTATTAATACACGTAAAAAACATATATATAAAAAAAAAAAAATAAATTATGGGTCAAAAAAGTATACCAGTTAGTTTAAGATTAAATAAAAAAAAGAATTGGAATTCGAAATGGATTGTTGCTAATAATGAGTATTCCGGTTTATTACATTTTGATTTAGAAATAAAAAAATATTTTCAAAATATTTTTAATTATAAAAATTTAAAATTAATTGATATTAAAATTATAAAAATATCAAATAATATAAATATATATATTTATATTCAAAAAAATGCAAAAAAATATTATAAATTATCTTTTAATAAAATAATACATCATTTCAATTTATATTATCCAAATAATAATATAAAAATATTTATTAAAAATATTTATTTTTTTGAATTTATTAATTTAAGACAACATTTAAAAAAGATTTTTATTCGAATAAAAAAAAATAATCGAATTAATAAAAATATCAAAAAAATGATTTATAATTTTAGTTATGCACTTTATACTAAAAATATTAATATAATAACATTTTATATTAAACAAACATTAGAACGAAAAAAAACACATAAAAAATTTATAAATAATATTAATAATATGCTTAATGAATTTTTTAAAATATTTTCTAATTTTGTTGGATATCGTTTACAATTTAAAGGTCGTTTAAATAAATCAAAACGTAAAAAAAAACTAATGTTTCAAAAAGGTAAAATTCCTTTAAATACATTAAAATATAATATAAAATATCATTTTAATGAATTTAAAACACCATCAGGTATTTGTAGTATTAAATTATGGATTTTTTTTAAACCCTTAAAAAAGACAATTAATTTTAAATTAAAAAAACAAATATTTTTACAGAAAAGAAAAAAATTTTTTAATTATGCTATTCCCAAAAAAAACTAAGTATAAAAAACAATTTAAAGGTAAAGTTATAGGTAAAACAATAAAAGGTAGTAAAATTATTTACGGTAAATATGCAATTAAAGTATCAGAAGAATCCCGTTTAACTTCAAAACAAATTGAAGCAACACGTAAAATAATCATTCGAAAAATGAAAAAATTAGGATTTCTTTGGATCCGAATTTTTCCGGATATACCTATAACAACAAAACCTACAGAAAATCGTATGGGTAAAGGAAAAGGAAATGTTTCATTTTGGGTTGCTAAAGTTAAAAAAGGTCAAATTTTATATGAGATTAGTGGTATTTCGTTAGAAAATGCAAAAAAAGTTCTTAAAGCAGGATCTAATAAATTGCCTGTTAAAACAAAATTTATTTATAAATAATAAGGCTTATAGTTTAATTGGTTAGAGCATACCGCTCATAACGGTATAGTTGTAGGTTCAAATCCTACTAAGCCTAATTAATAATTTTAAATGAAGAAATTAAAAAAACAAAAACTTAATAATTTATTAAAATATTCACAATTTTTAAAAAATAATTATTTAAAAAATAATAAATTTAAATTAAAAAATATTTTATTTAATGATCAAATTTTATATAAAAATCCAATTTTAGAAGCATCTATAATTGAATTCAATAATTATGAAAATATTTATTTACCATTTACTTTGATAAAAATAAGTGAAATTTCAACAATAGATTTAAAATATAAAAATATTTTATTATTTAATTATGATTTAACTTATAATATATTAAAACAATTTAATAAAATAATGTTTCCATATGCTATAAATCCTAAAAATACTTCAATTAAAGGTCGTGTATTAGGTGGAACTCGAAGAAATAAAAAAATACTTATTTCTATTTTAGGTTATATTTTTACAATGAAACCTAAAAAATTACATATTGCGTTGGATTTTCGAAAAAGATTTTATTTTAATAAATATAATAAAAAAGGACTTTATAAAAAAAAAATTAATGCAACACAATTAATTAATTGTTATAAATTTAAATATTTAAATTTTAAAATTAATAATACATTTAATAAAAAAACTAATAATTTCAAAAAAAAACAATTATCAAGACTTTCTTATGTTCGATTTATTTTAAAATTTTTAAAAATTAAAAAAAGAAGAAAAAATAAACATTTTTTCAAGAAAAAACAAGTGTTCTTTCAAAGAAAAAATATGTTGAAAAAAAAGAAATAATATTAAATTATGCCACAATTTGATCAATTTTCATTTTTAGATCAAGTTTCTTGTTTTTTGGTTTTTTTCTTTTTTTTTTATATTATTCTTACTTATTTTTTTTTACCTCAAATTTGTTATAATTTGAAATTTAGAAAAAAAAAATTAATTTTTGATAATAAAAAAAAAAATCAAATTAATTTTGAAAAAAAGAATTTTTTTTTTTTTTTTAATAATTTTTATACAACTTTTTGTTCTACTTTTGAATTATCTATTTCCAAAAAATTATCAATACATAAAAAAAAAGAAAAAACCAAAAAACAAGAAACTCCGATTATTCATAATTTATTAAAACAAAAAATTAATTTTTTTTTGAATCAAAGATTTTTATTATTTAAAAAAATTTTTATTTTAAATTAATTTTTAAATAAATGTATAGCTCAGTTGGTAGAGCACTGGACTTTTAATCCAATGGTCTTGGGTTCGAATCCCAATACATTTATTGGGGATATATTTCAATAGGTAGAAAATATGTTTTGCAAATATAAGGTTATCGGTTCGAATCCGATTATCTCCATATTGATTTTAATTATATAATTTTATGCAAAAAAAAAAAAAAAAAATATTAAACAGCGTTATTTATTTAAAAATTTTGAAAAAAATAGATTAACATTAAAAATTCTTTCAAAAAATTTAAATATTAAAAAAGATTTACGATGGAAATTACAACAAAAATGGTTTTTTTTTCATCAAAATTCTTCTATTACTCGAATTAAAAATTTATGTATTTTAACTGGACGTTCTAAAAGTATTTATCGTTTATTTAAAATTTCAAGAATTCAATTACGTAAATTAGCCTCAAAAGGTTTATTACCCGGTGTTTCAAAATATAGTTGGTAAATTTTATTATGATGATTGTAACAGATACTCTTTCAAATTTATTTTCACAAATAAAAAATGGTTATTTAGCCAAAAAGTCAAAAATTATACAAAACAAATCAAAACAAAGTATAAATATTCTAAATATTTTAACTCATGAAGGATTTATAAAAAGTTATAAAATAAATTCCAAAAATAAATTAAATATATATTTAAAATATAAAAAAAATAAAGCAGTTGTAACACATATCAAACGTTTATCAAAACCTGGAAAACGTTTATATATAACTAATAAAGATTTATATAAAAAAAAAACAGGTTTTTATCTTATTTCAACATCTTTAGGTATTTTAACTGATTTACAGGCTAAAAAATTAAATGTTGGTGGTGAATTAATTTGTCAAATTTTTTAAAATTATGATTCAAATATTAAAAACAGATGTGAAATTAAAAAATAAAATTTTTTTTAAAAGTTCGTTAATAAATATTCAACTTTTTTTTATAGATCAAAGTTTTATTTTTCCAAATAATATAAAAATTTTTAATAAAAATGAAATAATTTTTTTTGAAACATCTTTAGGATTATTATCATTATCATTAATGAATAATATATATTGTTTTATTAAAAAAAATAAATTATTAATTAATTATAATATAATTAAAAATAAAAAAAGTATTTTAAATTTATATAATAAATTAATTAAAATAAAAATAAAAGGTGTTTTACGTGGTTTTAAAATTAGTTTATTTTTAAAAGGTATAGGTTTTAAAGCTTTTATTAAAAATAATAATTTAATTTTAAAATTAGGATTTAGTCATGATATTATTATATCAATTCCTTCTAATATCAAAATTATTAATCAATCAAATATGTTAATTTTTAGTAGTATTGATTATATATTTTTAAACCAATTTGTTTATTATATTAAAAATCATAAACAACCTGAACCTTATAAAGGGAAAGGTTTATTATTAAAAAATGAAAAATTTTTTCAAAAAGAAGGAAAAAAAAGTAAAAAATAATTAAATATGATAAAAAAAAAAAAAAATAATAACATTTTATTAAATTTATTATTTAAATCAAAAAACATGTATGGAGATTTATTAATTTATACAAATAAAGAAATATTACCATTTATTTATGGTAATAGATATGATCATACTATAATTAATTTAAAAAATGTTTCTTTTTTTTTAAAACGTATTTTTAAATTAATAAAATATACAATAAAAAAAAAAGAAAAAATTTTAATAATTGGTAATTCAAATGAAATTAAATTTTTATTTACAACCGCATTTAAAAAAAAACATTCTAATATTATTTTTTTTACTAATGACTGGATAAATGGATTAATTACTAATAAAATTAGAAATACAACATTTAATAAAATAATTCATTATTTAATTAAAGAACATGAAATCAAATTAATTTTAATAATTAAAAGTTCAGTTAAGGATACTTTTTTAAATCAAGAAATTTCAACTTTAAAAATTCCAATAATTTCATTAATTAATACAAGTCAAACTATGAAAAATATTAATTATCCTATTGTAACAAATTCAAAAAATATTCAATCAATATATATTTTAATGTATTTATTACGTAAAATGTTTTAATAAATAATATGAATAAATTAAAACCAAGAAATAAAATATGTTTTCAAAATAATAAAAACATTCATATAAATTTAAAATTATTAAAATTAAGATCAAAAAAATGGAATATATTTAAAAGAAAATTACGATATAAAAAAGAAATTAAACCTGAAAAACGTAAAAAATTTTTTCAAAAAAGATTATTTGAAAAACAACAATTTAGAAATTTTTATGGATGTATTCATGAATATCAATTAAAAAATATATTTAAAAAATTATCAAAAAAAGATAATAAAATAAATATATTTCAAAAATTTATTATAATGTTAGAAAGTCGTTTAGATATTAATTTAGTAAGATTAAAATTAGTAAAAACTATTTTTCAAGCAAAACAATTAATTAATCATAAAAAAGTTCAAATTAATAATAAAATTATAAGTAAACCTAATTTTATATTAAAAAAGGGGGATATCGTTTTTATTATAAAAAATTATAAATATGCAAAAAAAAAAAAAAAATTATGACCAAAAAAAATTTATTAATAAAAATTATGACCAAAAAAAATTTATTAATAAAAATTATGACCAAAAAAAATTTATTAATAAAAATTATGACCAAAAAAAATTTATTAATAAAAATTTTAAAATTAATAAACCTTATTTTAATAAAAAGACCAAAAAAAATTTATTAATAAAAATTATGACCAAAAAAAATTTATTAATAAAAATTTTAAAATTAATAAACCTTATTTTAATAAAAAAAAAAAAAAATATTATTTTCGAAAGAAAAAAGATATTTATTATTTTTTAGGTGAAAAAAGACCAAAAAAACCCTTAACAACTGAATATTTATATAGAAATAAAAAAATAAAAAAAGGTATTTTTTTTAAAGAACCTACTTTTAAAGCAATTTTATATCCTTTTCATTTAAATTTAAAATTAATTAATGAATATTTAAAAAAAAAATAAAAATTCAATTTATTTCAATGGTTTAAGTATAAATAAATAGTAATAATAAAAGCATTAAATGAATGCCTTGGCATTAATTTTATTTTTAGGACGTAAAAAATGCGAAAAGCTATATTAAATAATATATTATTTCGAAATATAGATTTCCTAAAGAAAACTTTTTCTTTGTGAAAATTTTAAAAATAGTGAATTGAAATATCTAAGTAACTATTAAAAAAATCAAACGAGATTCTGTAAGTAATGACGAATGAAAATGGAAATTAGGTTTATAAAAATCAATTAAATTATTTGAAAAATTTTGAAAAATTTACTAAAAAAGGTGAAAGTCCTGTAGAATAATTTTTTTTTATAATAGTAAAAAGAGGTATGTGTAATCTTTTTTGAATATTGGGGAACCACCCTCAAAACCTTTTAAAAATTAATGATCGATAGTGAACAAGTACTGTAAAGGAAAGGTGAAAAAAAACTTTTGAGTTTGAAATAATTCTGAAATTTAATGTTAATAATCAATTGGAACTTTTAAAAAAAGTGACAGTGTACCTTTTGCATAATGGGCCAGCAAGTTTATTGTTATAGCAAGCTTAATTTAATAAAGTAGGCGTAGATAAATCAAGTTTTAAAAAGCTGTAAGTTATATAAATAAGACCCGAAACTGAGTGATCTAATTATGAACAGATTGAAAAATAGGTAAAACTATTTGAAGGATCGAACTCACATATGTGGCAAAATATGGAGATGATTTGTGATTAGGAGTGAAAGGCTAATCAAACTCAGAGATAGCTGGTTTTCCGCGAAATCTATTGAAGTAGAGCATTTAAAATCTTTTTTTGGGGTAGAGCACTCATTGAGCTAAGGGGCTTAAAAACTTACTAAATTCTTGGAAACTCCGAATACAAAAAAACGTTATTTAAATAGACAGACATTAGGCGCTAAGGTCTTTTGTCAAGAGGGAAACAGCCCAGATTGATCGCTAAGGTCTCTAAATAATATTCTAAGTGAAAAAGGAAGTAAAAAAATAATGACAACCAGTAGGTAGGCTTGGAAGCAGCCATCCTTTAAAGAAAGCGTAATAGCTCATTGGTCTAGTTTTTTTGCGCCTAAAATGTATCGAGACTTAAGAAATTTACCGAAGCGGCAAGTTTTATGAAAAAATAAAACGGTAGCGGAACATTCTGTAAATTAATAAAGATATATTGTGAAATATATTGAAGATATCAGAAAAGAAAATGCTGGCATTAGTAACAAAAAATAATGACTATTAATCATTATCACCGTAAATCCAAGGGTTTCTATGTTAAAATGAATTCTATAGAGTGAAACGGCCCCTAAGAAAGATTTGACGAAAGCAAATTTTGATGGGATAATTTTTAAATTAAATTTTTTAAAAAAAGTGACAAAAATTTTAAATTTTTCAGGAAATAGCTTTTTTAATTAAAAACCGTACCCTAAACCGACACAGGTGGATAGGTCGAGTAGACTAAGGTGAATGAGAGAACTATGTTGAAGGAACTCGGCAAAATGACTTTGTAACTTCGGGATAAAAAGTACCTAATTTAACTAATTAGGTGGCACAGAATAGGGGGTTGCGACTGTTTAATAAAAACTTAGGACTCTGCTAAATGGTAACATGATGTATAGGGTCTGACACCTGCCCGGTGCTGGAAGATTAAAAGGAAATGTTTACGCATTGAATGGAAGTCCCAGTAAACGGCGGCCGTAACTCTGACGGTCCTAAGGTAGCGAAATTCCTTGTCGGGTAAGTT
>MIQA02015497.1:0-11221 GCA_001887855.2 Sclerospora graminicola | reverse complement strand
GTAAGAGGGGTTGCTAAAAATCCAGTAGACCATCCTCATGGTGGTGGTGAAGGAAAAACAAGTGGTGGACGACCTTCTGTAACACCTCAAGGTAAAATAACAAAAGGGAAACCTACACGTAAAAAAAAAAAAATTAATTATTCAATAAAATATGTCAAGAAGTAAATATAAAGGTCCATTTTTCAAAGTTAATTTTTTAAAAAAAAAAAAATGGATGAAAATAACTAATAAAAATTTAACTATATTACCGGAATATGTTAATTATTCTGTAAGTGTTTACAATGGAAAAATTTTTATTAATTTAAAAATAAATGATAAAATGATTGGTTTTAAATTTGGTGAATTTATTAATACACGTAAAAAACATATATATAAAAAAAAAAAAATAAATTATGGGTCAAAAAAGTATACCAGTTAGTTTAAGATTAAATAAAAAAAAGAATTGGAATTCGAAATGGATTGTTGCTAATAATGAGTATTCCGGTTTATTACATTTTGATTTAGAAATAAAAAAATATTTTCAAAATATTTTTAATTATAAAAATTTAAAATTAATTGATATTAAAATTATAAAAATATCAAATAATATAAATATATATATTTATATTCAAAAAAATGCAAAAAAATATTATAAATTATCTTTTAATAAAATAATACATCATTTCAATTTATATTATCCAAATAATAATATAAAAATATTTATTAAAAATATTTATTTTTTTGAATTTATTAATTTAAGACAACATTTAAAAAAGATTTTTATTCGAATAAAAAAAAATAATCGAATTAATAAAAATATCAAAAAAATGATTTATAATTTTAGTTATGCACTTTATACTAAAAATATTAATATAATAACATTTTATATTAAACAAACATTAGAACGAAAAAAAACACATAAAAAATTTATAAATAATATTAATAATATGCTTAATGAATTTTTTAAAATATTTTCTAATTTTGTTGGATATCGTTTACAATTTAAAGGTCGTTTAAATAAATCAAAACGTAAAAAAAAACTAATGTTTCAAAAAGGTAAAATTCCTTTAAATACATTAAAATATAATATAAAATATCATTTTAATGAATTTAAAACACCATCAGGTATTTGTAGTATTAAATTATGGATTTTTTTTAAACCCTTAAAAAAGACAATTAATTTTAAATTAAAAAAACAAATATTTTTACAGAAAAGAAAAAAATTTTTTAATTATGCTATTCCCAAAAAAAACTAAGTATAAAAAACAATTTAAAGGTAAAGTTATAGGTAAAACAATAAAAGGTAGTAAAATTATTTACGGTAAATATGCAATTAAAGTATCAGAAGAATCCCGTTTAACTTCAAAACAAATTGAAGCAACACGTAAAATAATCATTCGAAAAATGAAAAAATTAGGATTTCTTTGGATCCGAATTTTTCCGGATATACCTATAACAACAAAACCTACAGAAAATCGTATGGGTAAAGGAAAAGGAAATGTTTCATTTTGGGTTGCTAAAGTTAAAAAAGGTCAAATTTTATATGAGATTAGTGGTATTTCGTTAGAAAATGCAAAAAAAGTTCTTAAAGCAGGATCTAATAAATTGCCTGTTAAAACAAAATTTATTTATAAATAATAAGGCTTATAGTTTAATTGGTTAGAGCATACCGCTCATAACGGTATAGTTGTAGGTTCAAATCCTACTAAGCCTAATTAATAATTTTAAATGAAGAAATTAAAAAAACAAAAACTTAATAATTTATTAAAATATTCACAATTTTTAAAAAATAATTATTTAAAAAATAATAAATTTAAATTAAAAAATATTTTATTTAATGATCAAATTTTATATAAAAATCCAATTTTAGAAGCATCTATAATTGAATTCAATAATTATGAAAATATTTATTTACCATTTACTTTGATAAAAATAAGTGAAATTTCAACAATAGATTTAAAATATAAAAATATTTTATTATTTAATTATGATTTAACTTATAATATATTAAAACAATTTAATAAAATAATGTTTCCATATGCTATAAATCCTAAAAATACTTCAATTAAAGGTCGTGTATTAGGTGGAACTCGAAGAAATAAAAAAATACTTATTTCTATTTTAGGTTATATTTTTACAATGAAACCTAAAAAATTACATATTGCGTTGGATTTTCGAAAAAGATTTTATTTTAATAAATATAATAAAAAAGGACTTTATAAAAAAAAAATTAATGCAACACAATTAATTAATTGTTATAAATTTAAATATTTAAATTTTAAAATTAATAATACATTTAATAAAAAAACTAATAATTTCAAAAAAAAACAATTATCAAGACTTTCTTATGTTCGATTTATTTTAAAATTTTTAAAAATTAAAAAAAGAAGAAAAAATAAACATTTTTTCAAGAAAAAACAAGTGTTCTTTCAAAGAAAAAATATGTTGAAAAAAAAGAAATAATATTAAATTATGCCACAATTTGATCAATTTTCATTTTTAGATCAAGTTTCTTGTTTTTTGGTTTTTTTCTTTTTTTTTTATATTATTCTTACTTATTTTTTTTTACCTCAAATTTGTTATAATTTGAAATTTAGAAAAAAAAAATTAATTTTTGATAATAAAAAAAAAAATCAAATTAATTTTGAAAAAAAGAATTTTTTTTTTTTTTTAATAATTTTTATACAACTTTTTGTTCTACTTTTGAATTATCTATTTCCAAAAAATTATCAATACATAAAAAAAAAGAAAAAACCAAAAAACAAGAAACTCCGATTATTCATAATTTATTAAAACAAAAAATTAATTTTTTTTTGAATCAAAGATTTTTATTATTTAAAAAAATTTTTATTTTAAATTAATTTTTAAATAAATGTATAGCTCAGTTGGTAGAGCACTGGACTTTTAATCCAATGGTCTTGGGTTCGAATCCCAATACATTTATTGGGGATATATTTCAATAGGTAGAAAATATGTTTTGCAAATATAAGGTTATCGGTTCGAATCCGATTATCTCCATATTGATTTTAATTATATAATTTTATGCAAAAAAAAAAAAAAAAAATATTAAACAGCGTTATTTATTTAAAAATTTTGAAAAAAATAGATTAACATTAAAAATTCTTTCAAAAAATTTAAATATTAAAAAAGATTTACGATGGAAATTACAACAAAAATGGTTTTTTTTTCATCAAAATTCTTCTATTACTCGAATTAAAAATTTATGTATTTTAACTGGACGTTCTAAAAGTATTTATCGTTTATTTAAAATTTCAAGAATTCAATTACGTAAATTAGCCTCAAAAGGTTTATTACCCGGTGTTTCAAAATATAGTTGGTAAATTTTATTATGATGATTGTAACAGATACTCTTTCAAATTTATTTTCACAAATAAAAAATGGTTATTTAGCCAAAAAGTCAAAAATTATACAAAACAAATCAAAACAAAGTATAAATATTCTAAATATTTTAACTCATGAAGGATTTATAAAAAGTTATAAAATAAATTCCAAAAATAAATTAAATATATATTTAAAATATAAAAAAAATAAAGCAGTTGTAACACATATCAAACGTTTATCAAAACCTGGAAAACGTTTATATATAACTAATAAAGATTTATATAAAAAAAAAACAGGTTTTTATCTTATTTCAACATCTTTAGGTATTTTAACTGATTTACAGGCTAAAAAATTAAATGTTGGTGGTGAATTAATTTGTCAAATTTTTTAAAATTATGATTCAAATATTAAAAACAGATGTGAAATTAAAAAATAAAATTTTTTTTAAAAGTTCGTTAATAAATATTCAACTTTTTTTTATAGATCAAAGTTTTATTTTTCCAAATAATATAAAAATTTTTAATAAAAATGAAATAATTTTTTTTGAAACATCTTTAGGATTATTATCATTATCATTAATGAATAATATATATTGTTTTATTAAAAAAAATAAATTATTAATTAATTATAATATAATTAAAAATAAAAAAAGTATTTTAAATTTATATAATAAATTAATTAAAATAAAAATAAAAGGTGTTTTACGTGGTTTTAAAATTAGTTTATTTTTAAAAGGTATAGGTTTTAAAGCTTTTATTAAAAATAATAATTTAATTTTAAAATTAGGATTTAGTCATGATATTATTATATCAATTCCTTCTAATATCAAAATTATTAATCAATCAAATATGTTAATTTTTAGTAGTATTGATTATATATTTTTAAACCAATTTGTTTATTATATTAAAAATCATAAACAACCTGAACCTTATAAAGGGAAAGGTTTATTATTAAAAAATGAAAAATTTTTTCAAAAAGAAGGAAAAAAAAGTAAAAAATAATTAAATATGATAAAAAAAAAAAAAAATAATAACATTTTATTAAATTTATTATTTAAATCAAAAAACATGTATGGAGATTTATTAATTTATACAAATAAAGAAATATTACCATTTATTTATGGTAATAGATATGATCATACTATAATTAATTTAAAAAATGTTTCTTTTTTTTTAAAACGTATTTTTAAATTAATAAAATATACAATAAAAAAAAAAGAAAAAATTTTAATAATTGGTAATTCAAATGAAATTAAATTTTTATTTACAACCGCATTTAAAAAAAAACATTCTAATATTATTTTTTTTACTAATGACTGGATAAATGGATTAATTACTAATAAAATTAGAAATACAACATTTAATAAAATAATTCATTATTTAATTAAAGAACATGAAATCAAATTAATTTTAATAATTAAAAGTTCAGTTAAGGATACTTTTTTAAATCAAGAAATTTCAACTTTAAAAATTCCAATAATTTCATTAATTAATACAAGTCAAACTATGAAAAATATTAATTATCCTATTGTAACAAATTCAAAAAATATTCAATCAATATATATTTTAATGTATTTATTACGTAAAATGTTTTAATAAATAATATGAATAAATTAAAACCAAGAAATAAAATATGTTTTCAAAATAATAAAAACATTCATATAAATTTAAAATTATTAAAATTAAGATCAAAAAAATGGAATATATTTAAAAGAAAATTACGATATAAAAAAGAAATTAAACCTGAAAAACGTAAAAAATTTTTTCAAAAAAGATTATTTGAAAAACAACAATTTAGAAATTTTTATGGATGTATTCATGAATATCAATTAAAAAATATATTTAAAAAATTATCAAAAAAAGATAATAAAATAAATATATTTCAAAAATTTATTATAATGTTAGAAAGTCGTTTAGATATTAATTTAGTAAGATTAAAATTAGTAAAAACTATTTTTCAAGCAAAACAATTAATTAATCATAAAAAAGTTCAAATTAATAATAAAATTATAAGTAAACCTAATTTTATATTAAAAAAGGGGGATATCGTTTTTATTATAAAAAATTATAAATATGCAAAAAAAAAAAAAAATTATGACCAAAAAAAATTTATTAATAAAAATTATGACCAAAAAAAATTTATTAATAAAAATTATGACCAAAAAAAATTTATTAATAAAAAATTATAAATATGCAAAAAAAAAAAAAAAATTATGACCAAAAAAAATTTATTAATAAAAATTATGACCAAAAAAAATTTATTAATAAAAATTATGACCAAAAAAAATTTATTAATAAAAATTTTAAAATTAATAAACCTTATTTTAATAAAAAAAAAAAAAAATATTATTTTCGAAAGAAAAAAGATATTTATTATTTTTTAGGTGAAAAAAGACCAAAAAAACCCTTAACAACTGAATATTTATATAGAAATAAAAAAATAAAAAAAGGTATTTTTTTTAAAGAACCTACTTTTAAAGCAATTTTATATCCTTTTCATTTAAATTTAAAATTAATTAATGAATATTTAAAAAAAAAATAAAAATTCAATTTATTTCAATGGTTTAAGTATAAATAAATAGTAATAATAAAAGCATTAAATGAATGCCTTGGCATTAATTTTATTTTTAGGACGTAAAAAATGCGAAAAGCTATATTAAATAATATATTATTTCGAAATATAGATTTCCTAAAGAAAACTTTTTCTTTGTGAAAATTTTAAAAATAGTGAATTGAAATATCTAAGTAACTATTAAAAAAATCAAACGAGATTCTGTAAGTAATGACGAATGAAAATGGAAATTAGGTTTATAAAAATCAATTAAATTATTTGAAAAATTTTGAAAAATTTACTAAAAAAGGTGAAAGTCCTGTAGAATAATTTTTTTTTATAATAGTAAAAAGAGGTATGTGTAATCTTTTTTGAATATTGGGGAACCACCCTCAAAACCTTTTAAAAATTAATGATCGATAGTGAACAAGTACTGTAAAGGAAAGGTGAAAAAAAACTTTTGAGTTTGAAATAATTCTGAAATTTAATGTTAATAATCAATTGGAACTTTTAAAAAAAGTGACAGTGTACCTTTTGCATAATGGGCCAGCAAGTTTATTGTTATAGCAAGCTTAATTTAATAAAGTAGGCGTAGATAAATCAAGTTTTAAAAAGCTGTAAGTTATATAAATAAGACCCGAAACTGAGTGATCTAATTATGAACAGATTGAAAAATAGGTAAAACTATTTGAAGGATCGAACTCACATATGTGGCAAAATATGGAGATGATTTGTGATTAGGAGTGAAAGGCTAATCAAACTCAGAGATAGCTGGTTTTCCGCGAAATCTATTGAAGTAGAGCATTTAAAATCTTTTTTTGGGGTAGAGCACTCATTGAGCTAAGGGGCTTAAAAACTTACTAAATTCTTGGAAACTCCGAATACAAAAAAACGTTATTTAAATAGACAGACATTAGGCGCTAAGGTCTTTTGTCAAGAGGGAAACAGCCCAGATTGATCGCTAAGGTCTCTAAATAATATTCTAAGTGAAAAAGGAAGTAAAAAAATAATGACAACCAGTAGGTAGGCTTGGAAGCAGCCATCCTTTAAAGAAAGCGTAATAGCTCATTGGTCTAGTTTTTTTGCGCCTAAAATGTATCGAGACTTAAGAAATTTACCGAAGCGGCAAGTTTTATGAAAAAATAAAACGGTAGCGGAACATTCTGTAAATTAATAAAGATATATTGTGAAATATATTGAAGATATCAGAAAAGAAAATGCTGGCATTAGTAACAAAAAATAATGACTATTAATCATTATCACCGTAAATCCAAGGGTTTCTATGTTAAAATGAATTCTATAGAGTGAAACGGCCCCTAAGAAAGATTTGACGAAAGCAAATTTTGATGGGATAATTTTTAAATTAAATTTTTTAAAAAAAGTGACAAAAATTTTAAATTTTTCAGGAAATAGCTTTTTTAATTAAAAACCGTACCCTAAACCGACACAGGTGGATAGGTCGAGTAGACTAAGGTGAATGAGAGAACTATGTTGAAGGAACTCGGCAAAATGACTTTGTAACTTCGGGATAAAAAGTACCTAATTTAACTAATTAGGTGGCACAGAATAGGGGGTTGCGACTGTTTAATAAAAACTTAGGACTCTGCTAAATGGTAACATGATGTATAGGGTCTGACACCTGCCCGGTGCTGGAAGATTAAAAGGAAATGTTTACGCATTGAATGGAAGTCCCAGTAAACGGCGGCCGTAACTCTGACGGTCCTAAGGTAGCGAAATTCCTTGTCGGGTAAGTTCCGACCTGCATGAATGGTGTAACGACATCCCCGCTGTCTCCAACATTGACTCAGTGAATTTGAAATATCCGTGAAGATGCGGATTTTCTATAGTTAGACGGAAAGACCCCGTGAACCTTTACTACATCTTTATATGGTTATTTTATCTAATATGTGTAGTATAAGTGGTAATCGTTTAGACCTTTACGCTAGTAAATTGTTTAGATATCTTTGAAATACCACTCTTATTAAAATAAATAACTAATATTTTTTAAATAGACAGTGTATGGTTGGTAGTTTGACTGGGGCGGTCACCTCCTAAAGAGTAACGGAGGTGTACAAAGGTAAGCTCAAATTGGATAATTTTATCAATTGTAGAGTATAATGGTAAAAGCTTGCTTGACTGTAAGATAGACATATCAAACAGGGACGAAAGTCGGTCATAGTGATCCGATAATTCTTTGTGGAAAGATTATCGCTCAACGGATAAAAGGTACTCCGGGGATAACAGGCTAATGACTCCTAAGAGCTCCTATCGACGGAGTCGTTTGGCACCTCGATGTCGACTCATCACATCCTGGAGCTGAAGAAGGTTCCAAGGGTTCGGCTGTTCGCCGATTAAAGTGGTACGTGAGTTGGGTTTAGAACGTCGTGAGACAGTTTGGTTCCTATCTTCTATAGATATTTTGAAAAATGAAAGAATCTAACTCTAGTACGAGAGGACCGAGAAGGGTAAATCTCTGGTGTATCGGTTGTTTAAAAGCATTGCCGAGTAGCTAAATTTATTTTGGATAATTACTGAAAGCATCTAAGTAAGAAACCGTTCTTAAAAATTTTTCATAAAAAAACTGTAAAAGATGATTACATAGATAGGTTTTAAGTGTAAGTATTGTAAAATATTTAGCTTTAAAATACTAAAAGTTTACAAAATTTAAATATATTTATTTCTTTGTAGCTCAACGGTAGAGCAAATGGCTGTTAACCATTAGGTTATAGGTTCAAATCCTATCAAAGAAGTTTTTATATTGGGGTCGAATAGCCAAGCGGTTTACGGCAATAGTTTGCTAAACTATCGGTTAATTAAATTAACTCGTGGGTTCAAATCCCACTTCGACCTATTAATAAGATGATGTAGTTTAAAGGTAGAGCGTGGGAATCATAATCCTAATGTTGTAGGTTCGAGTCCTACCATCATTATAATTAAACGGAAGATAGCATAGTCTGGCTAATGCATCTGTTTTGGGAACAGAAGATCAAAGGTTCAAATCCTTTTCTTCCGAAAATTGCGCATATGATGAGATAGAGTAATAGGTTAACTTGTCAGGCTCATAATCTGAAGATGTAGGTTCAAGTCCTGCTCTCATCATTTTATTATAATATAATAAAATAATTAATTATGATTCAAATTCAAACTAAATTAAAAATAAATGATAATAGTGGTATTAAAATAGGACAATGTATTAAAATTTATAAAAAAAAAGTAGGAAAAATTGGAGATACAATTTTAATTTCAACTAAGAAATTACGTTTGAACCAAAAAAAAAAAATTAAAATAGTAAAAGGTGATTTATTTAAAGCTTTAGTTATTCATACAATATATCAAAAAAAAAGTACAATTGGTAATCTAATAAAATTTGATAAAAATTGTATAATTATTTTAAATAATCAAAATAAACCTTTAGGAACACGTATATTTGGTCCAATTACTTCTGAATTTCGAAAACAAAAAAATTTTAAAATATTATCATTAGCTTCAAATATTTTATAAAAATCTATGGAAAAAAATTTACAAAATCATTATCAAAATGTTATTATATATGATCTTTTAACAAAATTAAATTTTAAAAATATATTTGAAATTCCTAAAATAACTAAAATTTGTTTAAATATTGGATTTAAAAATACAAATATTGAAAAAAAAAAATTAATTAATATAATTTTACTTTTAAAATTAATAACTAATCAAAAACCTCTTATAACTAAATCAAAAAAAAATAATATTTATTTAAAAATAAAAAAAAATTCAATTATTGGTTGTAAAGTTACTTTAAGACGGAAAAATATTTTTAATTTTTTAGAAAAAGTGTTAATTTTTATTATACCACATTTAACTTCAATAAAAATTAATTGTAAAAATAAAAATATTTTTGATTTTCAAATTTCAAATATTTTTGATTTTTTTGAATTACAAACTGAATTTTCAAAATTTAAAAATATACCATCTATTGATGTATCTATTCATACAAATGTACAAAATAATCATGAATTATTTTTATTATTAAATTCACTTTTTATAATAAATTCTTAGCAAAAATAGCTCAATGGTAGAGTATAACCTTGCCAAGGTTAATGTTGAGGGTTCAAATCCCTTTTTTTGCTTAAATAAATATAATGGACCCAAAGGCAGTATTTGGTATTTCCATTTTTTTAATTTAATGGGAATAATAATAGAATTGACATTTTTTTGTGATTATAGATTAATTGGTAAATCTTTTATCTTCCAAGTAAATATTGTGGGTTCGAGTCCCACTAATCACATCAAAATATAAAGGAGAAATGGCTGAGGGGTTAAAAGCGGCAGACTGTAAATTTGTTGAAATATTTTCTACGTAGGTTCAAATCCTACTTTCTCCAACTATTAATGAAAATTATTTATTAAAAATTAAAAAATTTTTATCTTTTAAGATAAAATTAATATAAGAATGTTTTATTAATTAAATTTTTAAAATTTAATTATTTGAAAAATTATTATTAAATAATTAATATTAAAATTTAAATAGAGTTTGATCCTGGCTCAGAATAAATGCTATCGGTATGCTTAACACATGCAAGTTAAATGTATTTAAAACATAGCGGACGGGTGAGTAACACGTGAATTATCTACCTTTTAATTCAGAATAATTATTTTTATAAAAATACTGAATAAATAAATTAAAGTTTTTAACGTTAAAAGATGAGTTTGCGTAAGATTATGGTAGTTGGTAGTTTAAAAGACCTACCAAGCCTTTTATCTTTAGCTGGTTTGAAAGAACGATCAGCCACATTGGAACTGAGACACGGCCCAAACTTTTTTAAAGGCAGCAGTGGGGAATTTTGGACAATGAGCGAAAGCTTGATCCAGTAATACCGAGTGAGTGAAGAAGGCTAATTAGGTTGTAAAGCTCTTTCATTAAGGAGGAAAATGACAGTACTTAAAAAAGAAGTTCCGGCTAATACCCGTGCCAGCAGCCGCGGTAATACGGGAGGAGCGAGCATTATTCGGAATGATTAGGCGTAAAGAGTTTGTAGGTGGTTTTTTAAGTTGAAAGAAACAAATTAAAGCTCAACTTTATACATTTTTTCAAAACTGATAAACTAGAGTATAAATAGAGGATAATGGAATTTCTATTGGAGTGATAAAATACGTTGATAATAGAAGGAAGGCCTATGGCGAAGGCAATTATCTGGGTATATACTGACACTGAGAAACGAAAGCTTGGGTAGCGAACGGGATTAGATACCCCGGTAGTCCATGCCGTAAACGATGAGTGCTAATATTTAGAATTTTTAGATATAACAGCTAACGCGTTAAGCACTCCGCCTGAAAAGTATAATCGCAAGATTGAAATTCAAAGGAA
>MIQA02015494.1:0-23041 GCA_001887855.2 Sclerospora graminicola | reverse complement strand
AACAGGCTTTCACGGTATACATGTTATTGTAGGAACTATTTTTATAATAGTAAGTACTATTCGATTAATTAATCATCATTTTACAAAACAACATCATTTCGGTTTTGAAGCTGCAGCATGGTATTGGCATTTTGTTGATGTTGTGTGGTTATTTTTATTTGTCGCTGTATATTGGTGGGGTGGGAATTAATAAATTTTATGTTTAGTCCTTTAGAGCAATTTGAAATTTTACCTATTTTTTTTTTCCCTTTTGCATTTACTAATGCTTCTTTAATTTTATTAATAGGTTTAATATATTTATGTACATATATATATATAAAAACTAAATTTATTCCAACACGTTTTCAACAAATTTTTGAAATAATTTTTAATATTACTATTGAATTAACTTATTCTAATATAGGAAAAATGGGTAAGCATTTTATTTCATTAATATTTGGAGTTTTTTTTTTTATTTTAATATGTAACTTAATTGGAATGGTTCCTTATAGTTTTACAGTGACGAGTCATTTAATTATTACTTTTAGTTTAGCTTTAACAGTTTATCTTGGTTTTAATTTTATTGGAATTAAAAAACATAAATTAAATTTTTTAAATTTATTATTACCTAGTGGTGCAAGTATTGCATTAGTTCCTATTTTAATTCCTATTGAATTAGTTTCTTATATTTTTCGTGTAATTAGTTTACCTGTACGACTATTTGCCAATATGATGGCAGGTCATACTTTATTAAAAGTAATTGCAGGTTTTGCTTGGACAATGTTAAATGTAAATAGTTTTATTTTTTTTGCTCATTTTGTACCTTTAATTATTATTGTTTTATTAGTAGGTTTAGAAATTGCAGTAGCTTTAATTCAAGCATATGTCTTTACGATTTTAACTTGTATGTATATAAACGATGCTTTAAATTTACATTAATAATATAATAAGGAAAAATAGCTTAGTTGGTTAGAGTAATAGCTTGTCACGCTATAAGTCGCGGGTTCGAGTCCCGTTTTTTCCGTTAATTATATTAAAATTATTTATAAATATGTTATTAAATTATTCCAATATTTTTTTATTTTTAATATTAAGTTTTTTTTTATCAATTTTAATTTTCATTTTATCTTTTTCTTTAATTAAACAAAAAGACGATTTAGAAAAGTTAACAGCTTATGAATGTGGATTTAATCCTTATGATGATGCTAGAAAAATTTTTGATGTAAAATTTTATCTAGTAGCTATTCTTTTTATCATTTTTGATTTAGAAGCTGTTTTTATTTTTCCTTGGGTTTTAACTTTAAGTTCAAATTTTTCATGGGGTTTTTGGACAATGATTGAATTTTTAATTGAATTAATTATAGGTTTTATTTATATTTGGTGTAGTGATGCTTTAGAATGGTAAAAATAAATAAAATTTATCAATTTTTATCAAATTATTTTAAAAATTATTTATAATACTTTATAAAAATAAAATATTTTATAAAATCTATTATTTAAGATATTTTAAATAAAAAAAAATTGATAATACATTTATGTTATTACAAGCTTCTAAATTTTTAGGTGCAGGATTAGCCACCTTGGGATTAATCGGTGCCGGTATTGGTATTGGTAATGTTTTTGGTTCTTTAATTATAGGTATTTCAAGAAATCCTTCTTTACAACAAGAATTAATGAGAACCGCTATTTTAGGTTTTGCATTAACTGAAGCAATCGCTTTATTCTGTTTAATGATGGCATTTTTGATTTTATTTGCTTTTTAATTTATCTTACATTTTATAAAATATAATAAATTTATTTTATTATATGCTATTCTTTATATTTAAAAATAAATGTAGAGAATAATATATAGAATATTTATGATCAATAAATATTTATATTTATTTCTTATGAAAATATTAAACAATTTTAGTCAATATTTATTACAAATTTTACCTATAATAAATTATACAATATATAAAAACGAATTATGTATAAATATTTCTACTAATAAATTAATTCCGATCTTATTTTTTTTTAAAAATCATACCAATAGTCAATTTAAAATATTATCGGAAATTTGTGCTGTAGATTATATTAATAAAGAAAAACGTTTTGAACTTGTTTATAACTTGTTAAGTATTCGTTTTAATAGTCGTTTAAAAATTAAAATTCTAACTAACGAACTACAACCAATCGATTCAATTATAACAATATATAAATCTGCTAATTGGTGTGAAAGAGAAATTTGGGATATGTTTGGTATTTTTTTTGTCAATCATCCAGATTTGCGGAGAATTTTAACTGATTATGGTTTTGAAGGATATCCTTTACGAAAAGATTTTCCTTTAAGTGGTTTTTTAGAAGTTTTTTATAATGAATTAAAAAAAAGAGTAGTTTATGAACCGATTAATTTATCTCAACAATATAGATTATTTGAATTTACTAACCCATGGGATAAAAAAATCAATATTTAATACTTTTTAATTATTTTTGTTTTTAGGTTAAATTTTATTTCAGATTTATGAGATGGAATAAAAAATCGTTATTTACAGTTATTAATAATCATTTAATTGATTATCCTACACCAGTTAATTTAAATTATTTTTATGGATTTGGTTCATTAGCAGGTATTATGTTAGTTGTACAAATTTTAACTGGTATTTTTTTAGCAATGCATTACACACCACATATTGATTTAGCTTTTAACAGTATTGAACACATTATGAGAGATGTTAATTATGGTTGGTTAATTCGATATACTCATGCCAATGGTGCTTCTTTTTTTTTTATTGTTGTTTATATACATATTTTTAGAGGTTTATATTACGGTTCGTATATTACACCGCGAGAAGCTTTGTGGTGTTCGGGTGTTATTATTTTTATTTTAATGATGGCAACTGCATTTATGGGTTATGTTTTACCTTGGGGTCAAATGAGTTTTTGGGGTGCAACTGTTATTACGAATTTATTTTCAGCAATACCTTTAATAGGTAAAAATATTGTTGATTGGTTATGGGGCGGATTTGCTGTTGATAATCCCACATTAAATCGTTTTTTTAGTTTACATTTTACTTTTCCTTTTTTAATTATTGGTGCTGTTTTAATTCATTTAATTTTATTACATGAAGTTGGTTCAAATAATCCATTAGGTATTATTTTAAAAACTGAAAATATTTCATTTTATCCGTATTTTTATACAAAAGATCTATTTGGTTTAATCGTATTATTTTTAATATTTTTTATTTTTGTTTTTTATTATCCCAATACTTTAGGTCATCCAGATAATTATATTGAAGCAAATCCAATGAAAACCCCTTTACATATTGTTCCTGAATGGTATTTTTTACCTTTTTATGCAATTTTACGATCTATCCCTAACAAAATTGGAGGTGTAATTGCTATGTTTGGTTCTTTACTTATTTTATTAACAATTCCTTTCACAAATTCATCAGAAATTAGAAGTACAACTTTTAGACCTATTTTTAAAATTTGTTATTGGTTATTAGTTATAGCTTTTTTTTTATTAGGTTGGGTAGGGCAATGTCCTGTTGAATACCCTTTTACTGAAATTGGTGTCATAAGTATGATTTATTATTTCTTTTTTTTTATTGTAATTATACCTTTTTTAGGTAGATTTGAAATTTATTTAATTCGTTATAATAAAAATATAAAATAAAAATATATTTTTATTTCAATAATACAAATCATTATGTTGTTAATACTTATAAATTTATTTAAAATAATAATATATAAAATTCAAAAATTTTCAAAAACAGAAAAATATAAATATTTAAGTTATAAAATAAAATATTATATGAAAATTATGGCTGCTATATATCTATCTATTAGATTTTTGCCTTTTTTCGTCGATTTATATCTCTTTTTTGTCGATTTATATATTTTTTCTCAGTCGTTCGAAGAAATTATCATTTATATTGAGGATCTTGAAGATTTTATTTTATTCTTTGTGTGTATCTATATTTTACGCAAAAAAATTTAAATTAAAAACATCTTTTTAACATATTTTAAATTAAATTAAATTTCTCTTTGAAAAATTTAATTTTATAACAAGTAAAATAAAAATTATTAAAAAATCAATGGTTTAAGGGATTAAACAAAATCTTATTAGTATACTTTTGTTATACATTTCAAAATTTATTACAATATATGTTATTATTATAATATATATTTTTTCAAAAATATGATTATTTTAAAAATAATTCAATCAATAATTCTTATATTCAAAATTTATCGATATTTAAAAAAAAAAAACTTATTATCTATTTACTTATTTTGTATGTATTTTTTTCTACCCTTTGACTTAACCTTCTTAGATGATGAAGATAATATTGATCAAGATGAAATAGAAAAAAAAAAGAAATCCATAGAACAAACATCAAATAATAAGGATTTATATAAATATTTAATTGGAGCTTCTTGTATATTATTATTATTTATTTTAATTGTTTATTTTTATAACGGTGATAACCCCCCTTTTATAGATAATGATAGTCAATCAGATAATAATAGTCAATCAGATGATAATAGTATATATAGTCTATCAGAGGAATCAGAAAAGAAAATGCTGGATCAATTTTTTGAAGATACTATTAGTGATTTAGAGAATCCTGCTATTAGAAAACTAATTTTAGAAACGTCCCCTAAAGAAAGTTTTGTTGATGAAGTTCATGAATTACGTAAACAACTAGAAGAATTGGCTAAAAAATAATAATTATGAAATTAAAAAATAAAAAAAAATTAAATTAAGAGGAAAAATTTTTTAATATATCCTCAATTCGATAAAAATATAGAATTTTTAAAAGAAGAGGTATTATTTCAATTAAATGAACATTATTTAATAGGTGAAGAAAAACATGAAGATGAAGGAATTCATATACATTATTTTTTTGAATTAAAGACTTCTATGAATGTAAATTATTTGAATTTAGAATTAGAGAATCAAATATATCATGGAAATTATTAAATAGGAAAGAAAAAAAATTTATTAATTGAATATATAATAAAAGATGGAAATTTTATAACAAATATGAAGTTACCTATAAAAGTGGAAAATTATTAACATCAATAGAACATTTATTTCATAAATGTTCAGAAAAAGGTTTACAAGCAACACGTGGTGGAACAATTATGAAAAATTTAACAGAATTCAATGAATATAATATTCAAAAAGAGTCAAAAAAAAAAATAGAACAAAATGTATTTTTAATTGAAGATTTTGATCCAATTATCAGAAAATAAAGCTAAAAAAATAGAAAATTGAATAAAAAATGCACCCGAACACCATTATTAAACTATTTGATTTCAATTTGTAAATCTTATAATTCGTTAGTATGGAAAAAATCGATCCAGTGATCCAAATAGAAAAGAAAAGGGGCTAATAAAAGAATGAAAAGTGGAAAGAAGTAGAATTTATAATAATTGAAAAAAGAAAGAAAAGGTTAAAAAGGTTTTGGTTTTTCGAAATGGCATAAAAGATGAATATCTATTATTCATCTTTTAAAGTAAAAAATAACTATGCGGATAGTTATGATACAACTAAGGTCTAAAGTTAATGTTCGGCGGATGATTCCGTAGTTTGTGGATTTACACTATCATACAACCCTGGAGTAGTACTTCTACCTGCTCGAATGTCGCAAACTACTCGAAATAGTTTATGTAAATGGTTAAGCTCCTCAAAAATACGTTCAAAAATCTCATCCCGTATATCTAAAGTATCCGTAAATATTTGTTGATTGGTTTGCACACTGTCAACAAGACTGACTGTAATACCAGTATATTCGGTAAGTTTCGCCCATTTCTGATATATTTTTATTAATGACATCGGCTGACCCTACGCCTCCAAGGCCAAAGAAAAAGTAGATTGTAATTATTCCAACTATTAATAAAGCCCCAAGCTAAATAAGTATTAGAATGATTTTCCAAAAAATATTTATCCTGAACGATCATCTTTTGTTTAATTTCGAGTTGAATTGATTTTATTTCTTGTAAGGTATGTAAAATATTTTTTTGGTTTTCTTGAAAAGTTTCTAATTCATCAGCATAACCCAATAAATAAATTAAATTTTTTAAAATTTTTTTCTATCATAATTTATTTAAAATGATAGATTTCTATTTATATACCATATAAATAGATAGATTTCTATTTATATACCATATAAATAGATAGATTTCTATTTATATACCATATAAATTGATAGATTTCTATTTATATACCATATAAATTGATAGATTTCTATTTATAGACCATATAAATTGATAGATTTCTATTTATATACCATATAAATAGATAGATTTCTATTTATATACCATATAAATTGATAGATTTCTATTTATATACCATATAAATTGATAGATTTCTATTTATATACCATATAAATAGATAGATTTCTATTTATATACCATATAAATTGATAGATTTCTATTTATATACCATATAAATTGATAGATTTCTATTTATATACCATATAAATTGATAGATTTCTATTTATATACCATATAAATTGATAGATTTCTATTTATATACCATATAAATAGATAGATTTCTATTTATATACCATATAAATAAATAGATTTCTATTTATATACCATATAAATAGATAGATTTCTATTTATATACCATATAAATTGATAGATTTCTATTTATATACCATATAAATAAATAGATTTCTATTTATATACCATATAAATAGATAGATTTCTATTTATATACCATATAAATTGATAGATTTCTATTTATATACCATATAAAATGATAGAAAAAAAAATTTACTTTAACGTAAACCTTTATTAAACGCAATGTCTTCATCGATCATCTCCTCCGTTACCTTTTCAATTGGTATTTTTTTCATTGTCTTAACATCTATCAAATCAAAATACCGCCCCATATTTTGGGGGCATCCTGTTTTTATAATTGTAGGTGTCTCAAATTGTGGTTTTGGTTTAGGTTGAATCGGATAAAGTTCTTTGGGTATATCTAATTTATAACCAAACCCCTTATCGGCTCCGTCTTCCCCCCCAAAAATAACCAATAAGACACCTATTACAAACCCCACAAAAAGTATAGTAAAAAAGATTTGATGTTGTTCTATGGATTTCTTTTTTTTTTCTATTTCATCTTGATCAATATTATCTTCATCATCTAAGAAGGTTAAGTCAAAGGGTAGAAAAAAATACATACAAAATAAGTAAATAGATAATAAGTTTTTTTTTTTTTAAATATCGATAAATTTTGAATATAAGAATTATTGATTGAATTATTTTTAAAATAATCATATTTTTGAAAAAATATATATTATA
This sequence comes from Sclerospora graminicola, assembly GCA_001887855.2. Taxonomy (NCBI): domain Eukaryota; phylum Oomycota; class Peronosporomycetes; order Peronosporales; family Peronosporaceae; genus Sclerospora; species Sclerospora graminicola. The sequence goes on along the minus strand of MIQA02015494.1, from coordinate 15,763 downwards.
ATAATAACATATATTGTAATAAATTTTGAAATGTATAACAAAAGTATACTAATAAGATTTTGTTTAATCCCTTAAACCATTGATTTTTTAATAATTTTTATTTTACTTGTTATAAAATTAAATTTTTCAAAGAGAAATTTAATTTAATTTAAAATATGTTAAAAAGATGTTTTTAATTTAAATTTTTTTGCGTAAAATATAGATACACACAAAGAATAAAATAAAATCTTCAAGATCCTCAATATAAATGATAATTTCTTCGAACGACTGAGAAAAAATATATAAATCGACAAAAAAGAGATATAAATCGACGAAAAAAGGCAAAAATCTAATAGATAGATATATAGCAGCCATAATTTTCATATAATATTTTATTTTATAACTTAAATATTTATATTTTTCTGTTTTTGAAAATTTTTGAATTTTATATATTATTATTTTAAATAAATTTATAAGTATTAACAACATAATGATTTGTATTATTGAAATAAAAATATATTTTTATTTTATATTTTTATATTTGATTTATTAGTTATCAATTTTATCACCATAAATTAAAGTTACATAAACAATGTAAAAAAAAAATAAAGCTGAAAAAAATGAAATGTAAGATCCAAAACTGCTAACAGCATTCCAACCACTCATAGCATCAGGAAAATCTGGAATTCTTCTAGGCATTCCAGCTAACCCTAAAAAATGCATTGGAAAAAAAGTAATGTTTACACCAATAAAAAATAACCAAAAATGGATTTGACCTAAAACTTCTGGATATTTACGACCAGAAATTTTTCCAATCCAAAAATAAAATCCTGTAAAAATACCAAAAACAGCACCCATAGATAATACATAATGGAAATGTCCTACAATATAATAAGTATCATGTAAAGCAATATCTAAACCTGAATTAGACATAACAACACCAGTTACTCCACCCATAACAAATAATAAAATAAATCCTAAAGTAAATAATAAAGGTGTTTCAAATTTTAAAGAACCACCCCACAAAGTAGCTAACCAACTAAAAATTTTAATACCTGTAGGTACTGCAATTATCATGGTAGCAGCTGAAAAATAAGCCCTAGTATCAACATCTAATCCAACAGTAAACATATGATGTGCCCAAACAATTGAACCTAATAAACCTATAGATAACATTGCATAAACCATACCTAAATAACCAAAAACATTTTTTCTAGCAAAAAAAGCAGAAACTTGACTAATAATACCAAAAGCGGGTAAAATTAAAACATAAACCTCTGGATGACCGAAAAACCAAAATAAATGTTGATATAATACAGGATCACCACCACCAGAAGGATCATAAAACGAGGTATTTAAATTTCTATCCGTTAATAACATCGTAATAGCACCAGCTAAAACAGGTAAAGTTAATAATAAAAGAAAAGCTGTAATAAGAATAGACCAAACAAATAAAGGTAATCTATGAAAACTTAAACCAGGCGATCGCATATTATAAATAGTTGAAATAAAATTAATTGCTCCTAATAATGATGAAATCCCTGATAAATGTAAACTAAAAATAGCTAAATCAACAGAAGGCCCTGAATGTGCTTGAACACTTGATAGTGGTGGATAAACCGTCCAACCTGTACCAGCACCAGATTCAACAAGAGCTGATGAAACTAATAATAATAAGGCTGGAGGTAATAACCAAAAACTTATATTATTCATACGGGGAAAAGCCATATCAGGTGCACCAATTAATAAAGGAACAAACCAATTACCAAAACCACCAATTAAAGCAGGCATTACTAAAAAAAAAACCATAATAAATGCATGAGCAGTAACTACAACATTATATAATTGATGATTTCCCATAAAAATTTGATTACCTGGTTGAGCTAATTCCATTCTAATTAAAAGAGATAATGTAGTACCTATAATACCTGCAAAAGCACTAAAAATTAAATATAAAGTTCCTATATCTTTATGATTTGTTGAAAAAAGCCATCGAGTAGACCATTGTTCAATATTTTGAAAATTCATTTATATATTTTAAAATTTTTTAATTAAATGTAAAATTATATTTTTATTTTTAGAGTAAAAAACGTTGGTTTTTAATCTTTATTATTTTTAATAAAAAAATTTTTTAATTTTATTAATTATTTGTTTAATGTCAGTAAATATTAATAAAATTAAAAAAATTATACTTATGATTTTAAATAACATAGAAATTTTTAATTAAATATTAAAATTAATTTTATTTTTTAACCAACTTAAATAATCCACTAATGAAACAGCTTCAACAACAATAGGCATAAATCCATGATTTACACCACAAATTTCACTACATTGACCATAAAAAACACCTTCTCTTTTAATAAACATTGATGTTTGATTTAAACGACCTGGACATGCATCTAATTTAATACCTAATGAAGGGATAGCCCATGAATGTAAAACATCAGAAGAAGTAATTAATATTCGAATATGACTATTAGTTGGAACTACTACTCGATTATCTACCTCTAAAATACGAAATTGACCTATAGCTAAATCATCTTCTTGTATCATATAACTATCAAAAATTAAAGGTTCATCCGAAAATTCAAGATTATCTGAATATTCATAACTCCAATACCATTGATTTCCAATTACTTTTAACGTTATAATGGGGTCAATTACCTCATCCATTGAATATAATAATGCAAACGAGGGGATAGCTATAATTAATAAAATTAGAGCAGGAATAGAAGTCCAAATAATTTCAATCGTAGCACCATGTACAATAGTTGAGGGGATTTTATTTTTTTTTTCATTAAAAAGAATAATAACTTTAAATAATAACCAACAAACAAATACTGTAATAATAATTAAAAAAAACATTAAATCATGGTGAAAATTTATAATACCTTCCATAACCGGTGTTGCTGGATCTTGAAAACCTGCTTGCCAGGGTTCAGCATAATCCATTAATGTATTTTGAAATATAATATAATTTTTTATTATCATAAAATTTTTAAAAGTTTGTTATTTTAGTTTTTAATATATACAAAATTAATTAATTTAAAATTAAATAAATTAGTAATATTTAATTTTTTTCTCTTAAATACTATACAATTTTAGAAAAGTTTTATTTTAAAACTATTTTTATTTATAAATATTATAAATCTAAATTGAAATTCCCTTTGGTTGAAAAGTATTTTAAATAAAATTTTATTTTTATAACTTGAATTTAATTAATTTCAGATTTTATAAAATTTTTTTGATTTATAATATTTATAAATAAAAACAGGAAAAATGGGACTTGAACCCATAACAATAATTTTGGAGACTATGATTTTACCAATTAAACTATTTTCCCCAGATCTTAAAGTTAATTTAAGAATGTTTAAAGATCTCTTCCAGACACAGGTTCCCCTACGACTACCTTGTTACGACTTCATCAAAGTTACTAATTACTTTCTAAGTATTTTAATTTATTTAAATTAAATTATAAATTATTTTAATTAAATAGTTATTTAAAATTATTAAATACATTAAAATCATTTTAAAAATAATTAACTTCCCTGATGTGACGGGCGGTGTGTACAAAGTCCAGTAACATATTCACCGCAACATGCTGTTTTGCGATTACTAGCGATTCCAACTTCATAAGGGCGAGTTTCAGCCCTTAATCCGAACTAAGATAATTTTTAAAGATTTGCTCCAACTTAACATTATTGCTTCTCATTGTGATTATCATTGTAGCACGTGTGTAGCCCAACTCATAAGGGCCATAAAGACTTGACGTCATCCCCATCTTCCATTAACCTATCATTAATCTTTTTGTTAAAGTTCTTTTATTTTATTTTAATAAATTAGCAACTAACAATAGGGGTTGCGCTCGTTAAAGGATTTAACCAAACATTTCACAACACGAGCTGACGACAGCCATGCAACACCTGTTTTTTATATAAAATTTTATATAAAAATTAGCAAGAGTTGGTAAGGTTTTGCGCGTATTATCGAATTAAACCACATGCTCCACCGCTTGTGTAGACTCCCGTCAATTCCTTTGAATTTCAATCTTGCGATTATACTTTTCAGGCGGAGTGCTTAACGCGTTAGCTGTTATATCTAAAAATTCTAAATATTAGCACTCATCGTTTACGGCATGGACTACCGGGGTATCTAATCCCGTTCGCTACCCAAGCTTTCGTTTCTCAGTGTCAGTATATACCCAGATAATTGCCTTCGCCATAGGCCTTCCTTCTATTATCAACGTATTTTATCACTCCAATAGAAATTCCATTATCCTCTATTTATACTCTAGTTTATCAGTTTTGAAAAAATGTATAAAGTTGAGCTTTAATTTGTTTCTTTCAACTTAAAAAACCACCTACAAACTCTTTACGCCTAATCATTCCGAATAATGCTCGCTCCTCCCGTATTACCGCGGCTGCTGGCACGGGTATTAGCCGGAACTTCTTTTTTAAGTACTGTCATTTTCCTCCTTAATGAAAGAGCTTTACAACCTAATTAGCCTTCTTCACTCACTCGGTATTACTGGATCAAGCTTTCGCTCATTGTCCAAAATTCCCCACTGCTGCCTTTAAAAAAGTTTGGGCCGTGTCTCAGTTCCAATGTGGCTGATCGTTCTTTCAAACCAGCTAAAGATAAAAGGCTTGGTAGGTCTTTTAAACTACCAACTACCATAATCTTACGCAAACTCATCTTTTAACGTTAAAAACTTTAATTTATTTATTCAGTATTTTTATAAAAATAATTATTCTGAATTAAAAGGTAGATAATTCACGTGTTACTCACCCGTCCGCTATGTTTTAAATACATTTAACTTGCATGTGTTAAGCATACCGATAGCATTTATTCTGAGCCAGGATCAAACTCTATTTAAATTTTAATATTAATTATTTAATAATAATTTTTCAAATAATTAAATTTTAAAAATTTAATTAATAAAACATTCTTATATTAATTTTATCTTAAAAGATAAAAATTTTTTAATTTTTAATAAATAATTTTCATTAATAGTTGGAGAAAGTAGGATTTGAACCTACGTAGAAAATATTTCAACAAATTTACAGTCTGCCGCTTTTAACCCCTCAGCCATTTCTCCTTTATATTTTGATGTGATTAGTGGGACTCGAACCCACAATATTTACTTGGAAGATAAAAGATTTACCAATTAATCTATAATCACAAAAAAATGTCAATTCTATTATTATTCCCATTAAATTAAAAAAATGGAAATACCAAATACTGCCTTTGGGTCCATTATATTTATTTAAGCAAAAAAAGGGATTTGAACCCTCAACATTAACCTTGGCAAGGTTATACTCTACCATTGAGCTATTTTTGCTAAGAATTTATTATAAAAAGTGAATTTAATAATAAAAATAATTCATGATTATTTTGTACATTTGTATGAATAGATACATCAATAGATGGTATATTTTTAAATTTTGAAAATTCAGTTTGTAATTCAAAAAAATCAAAAATATTTGAAATTTGAAAATCAAAAATATTTTTATTTTTACAATTAATTTTTATTGAAGTTAAATGTGGTATAATAAAAATTAACACTTTTTCTAAAAAATTAAAAATATTTTTCCGTCTTAAAGTAACTTTACAACCAATAATTGAATTTTTTTTTATTTTTAAATAAATATTATTTTTTTTTGATTTAGTTATAAGAGGTTTTTGATTAGTTATTAATTTTAAAAGTAAAATTATATTAATTAATTTTTTTTTTTCAATATTTGTATTTTTAAATCCAATATTTAAACAAATTTTAGTTATTTTAGGAATTTCAAATATATTTTTAAAATTTAATTTTGTTAAAAGATCATATATAATAACATTTTGATAATGATTTTGTAAATTTTTTTCCATAGATTTTTATAAAATATTTGAAGCTAATGATAATATTTTAAAATTTTTTTGTTTTCGAAATTCAGAAGTAATTGGACCAAATATACGTGTTCCTAAAGGTTTATTTTGATTATTTAAAATAATTATACAATTTTTATCAAATTTTATTAGATTACCAATTGTACTTTTTTTTTGATATATTGTATGAATAACTAAAGCTTTAAATAAATCCCCTTTTACTATTTTAATTTTTTTTTTTTGGTTCAAACGTAATTTCTTAGTTGAAATTAAAATTGTATCTCCAATTTTTCCTACTTTTTTTTTATAAATTTTAATACATTGTCCTATTTTAATACCACTATTATCATTTATTTTTAATTTAGTTTGAATTTGAATCATAATTAATTATTTTATTATATTATAATAAAATGATGAGAGCAGGACTTGAACCTACATCTTCAGATTATGAGCCTGACAAGTTAACCTATTACTCTATCTCATCATATGCGCAATTTTCGGAAGAAAAGGATTTGAACCTTTGATCTTCTGTTCCCAAAACAGATGCATTAGCCAGACTATGCTATCTTCCGTTTAATTATAATGATGGTAGGACTCGAACCTACAACATTAGGATTATGATTCCCACGCTCTACCTTTAAACTACATCATCTTATTAATAGGTCGAAGTGGGATTTGAACCCACGAGTTAATTTAATTAACCGATAGTTTAGCAAACTATTGCCGTAAACCGCTTGGCTATTCGACCCCAATATAAAAACTTCTTTGATAGGATTTGAACCTATAACCTAATGGTTAACAGCCATTTGCTCTACCGTTGAGCTACAAAGAAATAAATATATTTAAATTTTGTAAACTTTTAGTATTTTAAAGCTAAATATTTTACAATACTTACACTTAAAACCTATCTATGTAATCATCTTTTACAGTTTTTTTATGAAAAATTTTTAAGAACGGTTTCTTACTTAGATGCTTTCAGTAATTATCCAAAATAAATTTAGCTACTCGGCAATGCTTTTAAACAACCGATACACCAGAGATTTACCCTTCTCGGTCCTCTCGTACTAGAGTTAGATTCTTTCATTTTTCAAAATATCTATAGAAGATAGGAACCAAACTGTCTCACGACGTTCTAAACCCAACTCACGTACCACTTTAATCGGCGAACAGCCGAACCCTTGGAACCTTCTTCAGCTCCAGGATGTGATGAGTCGACATCGAGGTGCCAAACGACTCCGTCGATAGGAGCTCTTAGGAGTCATTAGCCTGTTATCCCCGGAGTACCTTTTATCCGTTGAGCGATAATCTTTCCACAAAGAATTATCGGATCACTATGACCGACTTTCGTCCCTGTTTGATATGTCTATCTTACAGTCAAGCAAGCTTTTACCATTATACTCTACAATTGATAAAATTATCCAATTTGAGCTTACCTTTGTACACCTCCGTTACTCTTTAGGAGGTGACCGCCCCAGTCAAACTACCAACCATACACTGTCTATTTAAAAAATATTAGTTATTTATTTTAATAAGAGTGGTATTTCAAAGATATCTAAACAATTTACTAGCGTAAAGGTCTAAACGATTACCACTTATACTACACATATTAGATAAAATAACCATATAAAGATGTAGTAAAGGTTCACGGGGTCTTTCCGTCTAACTATAGAAAATCCGCATCTTCACGGATATTTCAAATTCACTGAGTCAATGTTGGAGACAGCGGGGATGTCGTTACACCATTCATGCAGGTCGGAACTTACCCGACAAGGAATTTCGCTACCTTAGGACCGTCAGAGTTACGGCCGCCGTTTACTGGGACTTCCATTCAATGCGTAAACATTTCCTTTTAATCTTCCAGCACCGGGCAGGTGTCAGACCCTATACATCATGTTACCATTTAGCAGAGTCCTAAGTTTTTATTAAACAGTCGCAACCCCCTATTCTGTGCCACCTAATTAGTTAAATTAGGTACTTTTTATCCCGAAGTTACAAAGTCATTTTGCCGAGTTCCTTCAACATAGTTCTCTCATTCACCTTAGTCTACTCGACCTATCCACCTGTGTCGGTTTAGGGTACGGTTTTTAATTAAAAAAGCTATTTCCTGAAAAATTTAAAATTTTTGTCACTTTTTTTAAAAAATTTAATTTAAAAATTATCCCATCAAAATTTGCTTTCGTCAAATCTTTCTTAGGGGCCGTTTCACTCTATAGAATTCATTTTAACATAGAAACCCTTGGATTTACGGTGATAATGATTAATAGTCATTATTTTTTGTTACTAATGCCAGCATTTTCTTTTCTGATATCTTCAATATATTTCACAATATATCTTTATTAATTTACAGAATGTTCCGCTACCGTTTTATTTTTTCATAAAACTTGCCGCTTCGGTAAATTTCTTAAGTCTCGATACATTTTAGGCGCAAAAAAACTAGACCAATGAGCTATTACGCTTTCTTTAAAGGATGGCTGCTTCCAAGCCTACCTACTGGTTGTCATTATTTTTTTACTTCCTTTTTCACTTAGAATATTATTTAGAGACCTTAGCGATCAATCTGGGCTGTTTCCCTCTTGACAAAAGACCTTAGCGCCTAATGTCTGTCTATTTAAATAACGTTTTTTTGTATTCGGAGTTTCCAAGAATTTAGTAAGTTTTTAAGCCCCTTAGCTCAATGAGTGCTCTACCCCAAAAAAAGATTTTAAATGCTCTACTTCAATAGATTTCGCGGAAAACCAGCTATCTCTGAGTTTGATTAGCCTTTCACTCCTAATCACAAATCATCTCCATATTTTGCCACATATGTGAGTTCGATCCTTCAAATAGTTTTACCTATTTTTCAATCTGTTCATAATTAGATCACTCAGTTTCGGGTCTTATTTATATAACTTACAGCTTTTTAAAACTTGATTTATCTACGCCTACTTTATTAAATTAAGCTTGCTATAACAATAAACTTGCTGGCCCATTATGCAAAAGGTACACTGTCACTTTTTTTAAAAGTTCCAATTGATTATTAACATTAAATTTCAGAATTATTTCAAACTCAAAAGTTTTTTTTCTCCTTTCCTTTACAGTACTTGTTCACTATCGATCATTAATTTTTAAAAGGTTTTGAGGGTGGTTCCCCAATATTCAAAAAAGATTACACATACCTCTTTTTACTATTATAAAAAAAAATTATTCTACAGGACTTTCACCTTTTTTAGTAAATTTTTCAAAATTTTTCAAATAATTTAATTGATTTTTATAAACCTAATTTCCATTTTCATTCGTCATTACTTACAGAATCTCGTTTGATTTTTTTAATAGTTACTTAGATATTTCAATTCACTATTTTTAAAATTTTCACAAAGAAAAAGTTTTCTTTAGGAAATCTATATTTCGAAATAATATATTATTTAATATAGCTTTTCGCATTTTTTACGTCCTAAAAATAAAATTAATGCCAAGGCATTCATTTAATGCTTTTATTATTACTATTTATTTATACTTAAACCATTGAAATAAATTGAATTTTTATTTTTTTTTTAAATATTCATTAATTAATTTTAAATTTAAATGAAAAGGATATAAAATTGCTTTAAAAGTAGGTTCTTTAAAAAAAATACCTTTTTTTATTTTTTTATTTCTATATAAATATTCAGTTGTTAAGGGTTTTTTTGGTCTTTTTTCACCTAAAAAATAATAAATATCTTTTTTCTTTCGAAAATAATATTTTTTTTTTTTTTTATTAAAATAAGGTTTATTAATTTTAAAATTTTTATTAATAAATTTTTTTTGGTCATAATTTTTATTAATAAATTTTTTTTGGTCATAATTTTTATTAATAAATTTTTTTTGGTCATAATTTTTATTAATAAATTTTTTTTGGTCATAATTTTTTTTTATAATATTTTTTTGGTCATAATTTTTATTAATAAATTTTTTTTGGTCATAATTTTTATTAATAAATTTTTTTTGGTCATAATTTTTTTTTTTTTTTTGCATATTTATAATTTTTTATAATAAAAACGATATCCCCCTTTTTTAATATAAAATTAGGTTTACTTATAATTTTATTATTAATTTGAACTTTTTTATGATTAATTAATTGTTTTGCTTGAAAAATAGTTTTTACTAATTTTAATCTTACTAAATTAATATCTAAACGACTTTCTAACATTATAATAAATTTTTGAAATATATTTATTTTATTATCTTTTTTTGATAATTTTTTAAATATATTTTTTAATTGATATTCATGAATACATCCATAAAAATTTCTAAATTGTTGTTTTTCAAATAATCTTTTTTGAAAAAATTTTTTACGTTTTTCAGGTTTAATTTCTTTTTTATATCGTAATTTTCTTTTAAATATATTCCATTTTTTTGATCTTAATTTTAATAATTTTAAATTTATATGAATGTTTTTATTATTTTGAAAACATATTTTATTTCTTGGTTTTAATTTATTCATATTATTTATTAAAACATTTTACGTAATAAATACATTAAAATATATATTGATTGAATATTTTTTGAATTTGTTACAATAGGATAATTAATATTTTTCATAGTTTGACTTGTATTAATTAATGAAATTATTGGAATTTTTAAAGTTGAAATTTCTTGATTTAAAAAAGTATCCTTAACTGAACTTTTAATTATTAAAATTAATTTGATTTCATGTTCTTTAATTAAATAATGAATTATTTTATTAAATGTTGTATTTCTAATTTTATTAGTAATTAATCCATTTATCCAGTCATTAGTAAAAAAAATAATATTAGAATGTTTTTTTTTAAATGCGGTTGTAAATAAAAATTTAATTTCATTTGAATTACCAATTATTAAAATTTTTTCTTTTTTTTTTATTGTATATTTTATTAATTTAAAAATACGTTTTAAAAAAAAAGAAACATTTTTTAAATTAATTATAGTATGATCATATCTATTACCATAAATAAATGGTAATATTTCTTTATTTGTATAAATTAATAAATCTCCATACATGTTTTTTGATTTAAATAATAAATTTAATAAAATGTTATTATTTTTTTTTTTTTTTATCATATTTAATTATTTTTTACTTTTTTTTCCTTCTTTTTGAAAAAATTTTTCATTTTTTAATAATAAACCTTTCCCTTTATAAGGTTCAGGTTGTTTATGATTTTTAATATAATAAACAAATTGGTTTAAAAATATATAATCAATACTACTAAAAATTAACATATTTGATTGATTAATAATTTTGATATTAGAAGGAATTGATATAATAATATCATGACTAAATCCTAATTTTAAAATTAAATTATTATTTTTAATAAAAGCTTTAAAACCTATACCTTTTAAAAATAAACTAATTTTAAAACCACGTAAAACACCTTTTATTTTTATTTTAATTAATTTATTATATAAATTTAAAATACTTTTTTTATTTTTAATTATATTATAATTAATTAATAATTTATTTTTTTTAATAAAACAATATATATTATTCATTAATGATAATGATAATAATCCTAAAGATGTTTCAAAAAAAATTATTTCATTTTTATTAAAAATTTTTATATTATTTGGAAAAATAAAACTTTGATCTATAAAAAAAAGTTGAATATTTATTAACGAACTTTTAAAAAAAATTTTATTTTTTAATTTCACATCTGTTTTTAATATTTGAATCATAATTTTAAAAAATTTGACAAATTAATTCACCACCAACATTTAATTTTTTAGCCTGTAAATCAGTTAAAATACCTAAAGATGTTGAAATAAGATAAAAACCTGTTTTTTTTTTATATAAATCTTTATTAGTTATATATAAACGTTTTCCAGGTTTTGATAAACGTTTGATATGTGTTACAACTGCTTTATTTTTTTTATATTTTAAATATATATTTAATTTATTTTTGGAATTTATTTTATAACTTTTTATAAATCCTTCATGAGTTAAAATATTTAGAATATTTATACTTTGTTTTGATTTGTTTTGTATAATTTTTGACTTTTTGGCTAAATAACCATTTTTTATTTGTGAAAATAAATTTGAAAGAGTATCTGTTACAATCATCATAATAAAATTTACCAACTATATTTTGAAACACCGGGTAATAAACCTTTTGAGGCTAATTTACGTAATTGAATTCTTGAAATTTTAAATAAACGATAAATACTTTTAGAACGTCCAGTTAAAATACATAAATTTTTAATTCGAGTAATAGAAGAATTTTGATGAAAAAAAAACCATTTTTGTTGTAATTTCCATCGTAAATCTTTTTTAATATTTAAATTTTTTGAAAGAATTTTTAATGTTAATCTATTTTTTTCAAAATTTTTAAATAAATAACGCTGTTTAATATTTTTTTTTTTTTTTTTTGCATAAAATTATATAATTAAAATCAATATGGAGATAATCGGATTCGAACCGATAACCTTATATTTGCAAAACATATTTTCTACCTATTGAAATATATCCCCAATAAATGTATTGGGATTCGAACCCAAGACCATTGGATTAAAAGTCCAGTGCTCTACCAACTGAGCTATACATTTATTTAAAAATTAATTTAAAATAAAAATTTTTTTAAATAATAAAAATCTTTGATTCAAAAAAAAATTAATTTTTTGTTTTAATAAATTATGAATAATCGGAGTTTCTTGTTTTTTGGTTTTTTCTTTTTTTTTATGTATTGATAATTTTTTGGAAATAGATAATTCAAAAGTAGAACAAAAAGTTGTATAAAAATTATTAAAAAAAAAAAAAAATTCTTTTTTTCAAAATTAATTTGATTTTTTTTTTTATTATCAAAAATTAATTTTTTTTTTCTAAATTTCAAATTATAACAAATTTGAGGTAAAAAAAAATAAGTAAGAATAATATAAAAAAAAAAGAAAAAAACCAAAAAACAAGAAACTTGATCTAAAAATGAAAATTGATCAAATTGTGGCATAATTTAATATTATTTCTTTTTTTTCAACATATTTTTTCTTTGAAAGAACACTTGTTTTTTCTTGAAAAAATGTTTATTTTTTCTTCTTTTTTTAATTTTTAAAAATTTTAAAATAAATCGAACATAAGAAAGTCTTGATAATTGTTTTTTTTTGAAATTATTAGTTTTTTTATTAAATGTATTATTAATTTTAAAATTTAAATATTTAAATTTATAACAATTAATTAATTGTGTTGCATTAATTTTTTTTTTATAAAGTCCTTTTTTATTATATTTATTAAAATAAAATCTTTTTCGAAAATCCAACGCAATATGTAATTTTTTAGGTTTCATTGTAAAAATATAACCTAAAATAGAAATAAGTATTTTTTTATTTCTTCGAGTTCCACCTAATACACGACCTTTAATTGAAGTATTTTTAGGATTTATAGCATATGGAAACATTATTTTATTAAATTGTTTTAATATATTATAAGTTAAATCATAATTAAATAATAAAATATTTTTATATTTTAAATCTATTGTTGAAATTTCACTTATTTTTATCAAAGTAAATGGTAAATAAATATTTTCATAATTATTGAATTCAATTATAGATGCTTCTAAAATTGGATTTTTATATAAAATTTGATCATTAAATAAAATATTTTTTAATTTAAATTTATTATTTTTTAAATAATTATTTTTTAAAAATTGTGAATATTTTAATAAATTATTAAGTTTTTGTTTTTTTAATTTCTTCATTTAAAATTATTAATTAGGCTTAGTAGGATTTGAACCTACAACTATACCGTTATGAGCGGTATGCTCTAACCAATTAAACTATAAGCCTTATTATTTATAAATAAATTTTGTTTTAACAGGCAATTTATTAGATCCTGCTTTAAGAACTTTTTTTGCATTTTCTAACGAAATACCACTAATCTCATATAAAATTTGACCTTTTTTAACTTTAGCAACCCAAAATGAAACATTTCCTTTTCCTTTACCCATACGATTTTCTGTAGGTTTTGTTGTTATAGGTATATCCGGAAAAATTCGGATCCAAAGAAATCCTAATTTTTTCATTTTTCGAATGATTATTTTACGTGTTGCTTCAATTTGTTTTGAAGTTAAACGGGATTCTTCTGATACTTTAATTGCATATTTACCGTAAATAATTTTACTACCTTTTATTGTTTTACCTATAACTTTACCTTTAAATTGTTTTTTATACTTAGTTTTTTTTGGGAATAGCATAATTAAAAAATTTTTTTCTTTTCTGTAAAAATATTTGTTTTTTTAATTTAAAATTAATTGTCTTTTTTAAGGGTTTAAAAAAAATCCATAATTTAATACTACAAATACCTGATGGTGTTTTAAATTCATTAAAATGATATTTTATATTATATTTTAATGTATTTAAAGGAATTTTACCTTTTTGAAACATTAGTTTTTTTTTACGTTTTGATTTATTTAAACGACCTTTAAATTGTAAACGATATCCAACAAAATTAGAAAATATTTTAAAAAATTCATTAAGCATATTATTAATATTATTTATAAATTTTTTATGTGTTTTTTTTCGTTCTAATGTTTGTTTAATATAAAATGTTATTATATTAATATTTTTAGTATAAAGTGCATAACTAAAATTATAAATCATTTTTTTGATATTTTTATTAATTCGATTATTTTTTTTTATTCGAATAAAAATCTTTTTTAAATGTTGTCTTAAATTAATAAATTCAAAAAAATAAATATTTTTAATAAATATTTTTATATTATTATTTGGATAATATAAATTGAAATGATGTATTATTTTATTAAAAGATAATTTATAATATTTTTTTGCATTTTTTTGAATATAAATATATATATTTATATTATTTGATATTTTTATAATTTTAATATCAATTAATTTTAAATTTTTATAATTAAAAATATTTTGAAAATATTTTTTTATTTCTAAATCAAAATGTAATAAACCGGAATACTCATTATTAGCAACAATCCATTTCGAATTCCAATTCTTTTTTTTATTTAATCTTAAACTAACTGGTATACTTTTTTGACCCATAATTTATTTTTTTTTTTTTATATATATGTTTTTTACGTGTATTAATAAATTCACCAAATTTAAAACCAATCATTTTATCATTTATTTTTAAATTAATAAAAATTTTTCCATTGTAAACACTTACAGAATAATTAACATATTCCGGTAATATAGTTAAATTTTTATTAGTTATTTTCATCCATTTTTTTTTTTTTAAAAAATTAACTTTGAAAAATGGACCTTTATATTTACTTCTTGACATATTTTATTGAATAATTAATTTTTTTTTTTTACGTGTAGGTTTCCCTTTTGTTATTTTACCTTGAGGTGTTACAGAAGGTCGTCCACCACTTGTTTTTCCTTCACCACCACCATGAGGATGGTCTACTGGATTTTTAGCAACCCCTCTTACAACAGGTCGTTTATTTAACCAACGGGAACGACCAGCTTTTCCTAATTTAATTTTTTTATGATTAATATTAGACACGGTCCCTAATGTAGCATAACAAGTTAATAAAATTAATTTTAATTCACCCGAATTTAATCTAATTCGAGCATATTTATTATCAATTTTCTGAATTAATTGTGCAGAAGTACCAGCACTTCTTATTAATTTCCCTTTTGATTGGGGATATAAACTAATATTATGTATTAAACTTCCAATAGGAATATTTTGTAAAGGTAAAGCATTACCTATTTTTAAATCAGCATCTAATGAACTTTTAATATATTGATTAATCTTTAATCCTTCGGGTGCTAAAATTAAATAAGATTGAAAATTATTTTTAATATAAGCAATATTTGCAGAACGATTAGGATCATATAAAATTTTAATTACATAACCTTCAATATTTTTTGATCTATTGAAATTAATGATTCGATATAAACGTTTATGTCCACCACCTCGATGTTTTATAGTTATTTTACCTTGATTATTTTT
>MIQA02015483.1:0-26881 GCA_001887855.2 Sclerospora graminicola | reverse complement strand
AGCCCTCTCTTGCTGCCCCGTGTCGCCTACAAACCAACCTACAACCGCGGAACTGTCGTGCGAAAAATGTCAAACGTCCTACAACGCCGCTACATACTTTCGGTGATTATGCTAGACCACACAGGTAGCACATGGACAACATGCTTCAATCACCAAGGTTAGGTGGTAATGAACGGCCGTACCGCAGATGAAATTGGCGAGCTTCGTGACACGAATCCGGCAATGTTTGAGTCACTTTTCAAGGAAGCGTTGTTCAAGCAGTACGTTTGCCGTCTACGTGTGAAGGCTGAGAGCGTGCGAGAGGAACTTCGTATTAAGGCTGGGGTCGTGAGTATTGAGCCTGTCAATTTCGTGCAAGAATCAAAGATCTTGAGGCCAATGATCGAGCACCGTATTTGTATACCAGAGCTCCCTGATAAATTACATTGTATACCCACCTTCAGTGTAACTTTTGTGGAAAACACGGACAACTTGTTACCGCTGATAACGAATCAGCAATATCCTCTCCATTATAACGAGCTATTCAAAACGGTAATGATCATTTTACTTAACACAAGTTGCAATAATGCAACTGCTACAGCGGGTTTACGAATAACACGGATGGTTCGCGTACGCGTGGACTATACGACCATTTGCTGAAAGTCGAGCCAGAAGGTATGATCAATGAGCTTATTCTCGCCGCTGCACGCTAACCGGAAGCGCGTTGTCGTCCACACGACGCGTTTGCGCTCTTGAAAAGTGCTGGTAGCATTGAAGGCATGATCGTGTTACTGAATTCACAGCTTAGTTCAACCTTGTCAGCTCCTCGGCCTGAGCGTGAAGAATGGTTTCGAGAAGCGAAAGAGTTCGCGGAAAAATGGATGCGTTTCTCGTGGGTCCAGACGATTGCAAATAAGTATGCAAAAACAGCGGCGATTGCGTTCCAGACACTCTTGAATGTCAGTATCTTCGTCGAGCTCTTTGAAAAGCAGCAGTATGAAGATGCAATTGTGTTTGTGGATGAAATGGAAGTAGTGCCGACGCAGAGTCCCAGCACTCTCAGTCATTGTGTCGACCGCTTCCTCTCTTTTGACGAAAGCGTGGGACAGAATTTCCATATTTTACTGATTGCCATCATATCTTTCCAGAGTGGAAATTGTGGGAAACATTTGTGCAAGATATTATGCTCGCTTTGAAAAGGATGCCATGGTGTCTTCGCATTCAATCAAAATGGTGGTAAACCACCCGGACGAGGCTGACGAGATCTTCGATGCGATTTCGTCATGCGACGACGAATGATTCTAATAAATCATGGATTCCATGCGAGTCAGTCGTTCATTGGTGCCTGTGGGTAAACGGAACTTGATCATCCCAGCAAATGTCACGAAAAGTTTGGCTTTTTCACGCAGAGAAGCGACGCGAGCACGTCGAACGTGCTCATGTCACTGCGGGGAGCATGGCTCGTGCTCCTGCAGAACCCGCCGACGTGGGTGAAGTGGGATGCTAAACCTCTGTGCAAATTTCGTTTTGGGAGCCAGTTAAGATTTCGCAAATATGACTCGGGGAGTCTCTAAATATCGTAGACAAATAAACAGAGAAAAGGGGGTATGTCGAGCTTTTAGACGTCTGATTGTTTTTGGCCAAAACTGCTGGTTTCCGAGCCAAATTTTGGCTGATTATTTGGGCTCATTTTCCTAGGTTTGGCACCCCCTAAATACTACAATTTACCTTTGCTGTGTCCTTAGTATTCATTTGACGATAAAAGAGCATTCTCCGAGCTCAAATGAAACACATAACAAAAAACGATACCGACCAGTTTCACTTTCCCTTCCAAATGGAATCGTCCACCTCGTCACAGCTCTACACTTCCCGTGCACGGATACCACGTTGCCAGCACAAGCCCACTCATTCTGAAATAGAGTAGCTGCTCGTTGAATTCGTTTGTCTCCACGAAGCGTTTTGAGTGCATCCTGTTATGGGATAAGGCGAGGGAGGGATCTCATTCAGCCTGAAGACATGTCCTTGTCTTGAGAGCAGGTTCAAAAAGAGGTACAATGTCCGTCTGCGCAGTGAAGATGGATTGTCTCGGCCGTCAGTACTTTTCAAACAAGAATTTCAAAAATGACCCATGTGTGCTCTTTGTTGAGTGTCCCCGCGGCTTCAACTTGGAGATGCACGATCACCAGGTTGTCCCGCTGGTCGAGCCACGAGGGCAGTGATCGCTTCAATGTTTGATTCTGTTTCCTTGGTCCGAAAATCACAGTGGATGCCTGGGTCAAGACACAATCCGCAATTGCTAGTGCCATACTGGATGAAGAGGAAGATGAGGACAGGGATCCATTTTCTCACCGTGACGCGCTGGTCGTTTGTCAGCGCGCGGATGTGCGCCTGTGGTATTGAATGCCGTCTTTCCAAGAGACGAGGTCGTGCGTCAAGTGCCACGGTCTGCACGCTTTCAATGTACAAGGCGGTCGAGCAAGACAGGCTTTCGAAAATTAACGAGGCTGTCAACCATTCATTGCACGGGTGGTGTGAAGACTCGTGTGGAATCCGCTGCTTATCCGCTTCGATAGTTTGCGGAAGCCCCTGCTCAACTGCCTCGTGTATGTATACATAAGAGTCTACAGCTTTGAAAGGTTGCAGTAGTGTTGTACTCGCTCGTTTGCGGGAGATCCAACTCAACCGCCTTGTTATTTTACGTAACCTTGGTGTGTGCGTCAGAGAAGATAGAGAATTTCTGCTATAGCAGTCGACAAATCAAAGTCGCGAGGTGGACTCGCGACTTCACCGAGATTATAAACTTACAGAGTCTCTCACGAAAAAAAATAAATCTTGTTGAAGTTGATGACCGGCGTGGTCGATCAAGTGTGCGTAAACGTGGCTGACGATATGGCAGTGACGTGCAATACCGTCACTGCTGCATATATTATATGGAGTGCCTGAAGAGTGCTGAATCGAAATCGGCAGCTTCGCGGTACAGGCGTGGGAATCACGACGCGAATCTACACCATTGCCCGTTCAAAGTGAAAGGTTTTTATTCACAGTGGATAGAAATAGAAATATAACAATAAATAACAAAAGGTTTGCAATCAAAGTGGATAGAAATAGAAATCCACCAAAAATCAAAAAAGGTTTTCTATCAAAGTGAACAAATCCCCAATCAAAGTGGAACGATTTACTTACTGTAATTATTGTGGCTTGCAGAAATTTTGCTCTCTATTTTAGAGTTTCAAAACAGAGTTTTAACACCTCCAAAACAGAGTTGATAAGCTATAAATAGAGCTAATTTTTTAATATAATGCCGATTCGACCCACTCAATACTTATTAATTAAAATACATCTATTCCTCCAGCCCCGCACCAGTAATGGCTGGCAAGCTGCTGACTGATGGTAAAGGTCACAGCCGCACGAGTAGTCTCACATGTGGACAAATGCTATATTTTCGGATTAATCGTGACGGGTCGTGTATTGAAAGTCGTTATCGCTAGAGACCGCGAGACGAGAGACGCCGCGGATTTGAGCTTGAACGAGTTTCATCAACATAGGCACGTGAGCTCCAACGACCGTGACATCGCAAAAGCACAAACCTTGTGTTTTTTATGTATTCTCGTGTCTGGCCTGTGAATCCCAAACAAGCGGCGATCACGTGAAGCGTCGAGACAGCAAGTCAGGCGAACAAGAGGACGACGCAACAGGAGGGATAGAACAGTACCTGCACGACGCTTATATCAGCTGACACTCGTCGGCTCGTGCCATCCGCTCCACTATCGTACCTTTGCGCCGTCTCTGTCAAGTGATTACATGCTATTCACTTATGAAGGTTGTTGTATTGTTGGTTGTGGGACCAAAGTCCAAGTTCTAATGGCAGCGCTAGCGGCTTCTTCGCTAAATGATGTTAAAATCTACAATTTATCGTCAGGAAAGACATTACCACAATGGTTGGCTGAAAAAGGAAATAGTCGAAAAGCTCTAGCCAAGGATGAAGATTATCGTCGTCGTATCGAGTTGCTGCAGGATTTTCACTTCCCCGCTGGTTCCCAGCGTATACGGATGTCTGCAGATGGCAATTTTGTCGTCGCAACCGGTGTTTATCCTCCGTCTGTGAAAGTATCTGATGTGCGTGATTTAAGTCTCAAATTTGAACGAGGTCTGGATGCCGAAGTCGTGCAATTCGAGGTGCTGTCGCCCGATTTCGGAAAGTTGGCATTCTTACAGTCCGATCGGGCAGTGATTTTTCATGCTCCTTATGGTAGTCATTACAATTTACGTATCCCTAAATTTGGTCGTGATATGACGTATCATCGAGAAAATTGTGAGCTGTACGTGGCTGCATCTGGTTTCGATGTGTATCGCATTAATTTAGACCAGGGTCGCTTTGTAGCACCACTAGATCTCCTACCACAATCGTCTGCGGCAAATGTGGTACAATTAAATCCGATTCATCAATTGCTTGGTGTCGGATGTGAAGATGGTGTGGTGGAAATGTTTGACACGAGAAATCAGCAACGTGTGGGCAGTCTGGATATAGCGGCGCACGTCGGATCTTCCAAGTCAGACAAACAGTTGGAAGTAACTGCTTTGAGATTCGATGATGATGGACTGACCTTTGGAGTTGGTACGTCGGAAGGACAGTGCATGCTTTATGACTTACGGTCGTTGAATCCATTCCTGGAAAAAGTCATCAATACGGTCTACCTATTGTAAACTTGCAATTCCATGACTATGCGCGAAAGGTGATCTCGTCGGATGCCAAAGTAATCAAAATCTGGAATCGTCACGATGGCTCTGTGTTTACAAATGTCGAAACACCTGCTGAATTGAAGGATGTGTGTATCGTTGAAGGAACCCAAGGCAAGTCTGGAGTATTGCTTGTGGCTGGCGAACAGGAACGGGTGATGAGTTACTACATTCCAGAGCTGGGTATCGCTCCGAAATGGTGCTCGTTCTGGGACTCACTCACAGAGGAACTCGAAGAAGAGGCACAAACCACCGTTTTTTTTATGATGACTATCGCTTCGTTACACGTACGGAAATTGCATCTTTCGGACTCGATCACTTGGTGGGGACGCCGCTGCTCAAGGCGTACATGCACGGATTCTTCATGGATGCCCGTTTGTACAACAAGGTGAAGGCAGTAGCAGAGCCGTTTGCATACGACGAATGGCGCAAACAGAACTTAAAGAGAAGGTTGAGGAAAAACAGAGTAACCGCATTACGATTCAACGTAGGCTGCCCAAGGTCAATCGAGCCTTGGCGGAGCGCATTTTACAAAACGAACCAAGCCGAAACACAACAGCAAAAAAGACGATGTCGACGGGACTAATGCTGACAAGTCTTCGTCAAACCCACTGGACGACGAACGGTTTTCACGCATGTTCACGTCCACAGACTTCGAAGTGGATGAAGAAAGTGAGACGTACTGTATGCTTCATCCGAACTGGTCAACGTAAAAACGGGTGTATTGCTATCATTCGATCGGCATTCCGAATATTAATATAAGTATGGAAAAAACACTCTAATGTTGTAATGACACTAACTAGGATCACTATCGATGAATCAATTTATCAAATACTTATGTACTCTGGCATCCAAATCACCAGAAAATTACGGGAGTTACATCACTATATGATACTACCTCCAATAGCTCCCTATAGAGGTCCACTAAAGCCCCAGATAGATACCCTGACGTTCCGTTCGCTGAAAAGTAGAAAAAGGAGAAAAAAAGTCATAGGTATTTATGATGAAGTGGAGATGCTGTCTCTTCTTATTAAATGAAACGATGGTAACTAGTCTACCATTAACTAAACAATAAAGTCATGCCGCTCGAATCTAGTTTGCACTTGTTTCCATGTAATTTATTTAGTGTTTGTATTGATATAAAAAACATCGCGATAATCCAAAATTTTCAGACCCGTTTTAATCTCGGCGCAAAACCAGCCAATTTAATTACTTAAGTAAGTAACAAGAAATACCCAGAGAGCCGAATTGCGTGGGTTACAGTGCAATTCGGCATCGACATCATCAATATCGAGTTATTTTGGCATAATTCTACTTTTATTCTGGTGTTCGAGCTCGATTTTGCACATGTCTCAATTTTTATTTTAGACTTGTATAAATTCCATAAGTCAAAAATATAGGTTCTATTTGCCAAAATAGCTGCAAAGCACAATAGGTACTTTCTTTATAAGGTGCTTTTTTTAGGTTCTTCTTGTCTTTTGACCAACTTTTAGGTTTGAAGTATTGTGTGGCGTAGCAATGGCCATTGCTGCGTAGAACCGATAGACAATTTTTTCGAGAATCGTCGAAAGGCGGATCATGTGCTTGAAAGTTCTTCCCTGCATTTGAGCCCGCCCTTCTGTGTAAAGGAAGTCATCGGCGGATGGCGCATTGTGCATGTGTTTAACAAATTAAGTGATGCGACGATACCGGCGCAAACGCCGATCCCGCGAAAAAACATGGTTTTCAACTCCATGTCGGGTAGTGTTATTTGGAGAGATAAGGAAGCGAGCGGTTTGATGTGTTTCGACACGTTGTAGGTTGGGTGCAGCGGCCCAAGGTCCCAATGCATTACTCCTCGCACCGTAATTAGTCTGTGTGCGAAAATAGTCTGTGTTCGGAATTAGTCTGGCACAGACTAATTTAGGTGAAGAAAAATTAGAGAGTTCTCATAACTTCCTAATTAGTCTGGCCACAGTTGACCCCTGTACCACCAAGTAGGTACACCGTACCATAAAGAATGATGTCAAAAGCAGAGCAGCTTCACAGAGGGCGCGGGCTACCTGCAAACCGATCCGGCAGATATCAATGGTTTTGAAGACGCTCTTGCTGAAGTAGAGATATCGTAAGAAAGATTGATACAGGTCAAGAAAAATTAACCACTCAAGTACATAAGGTGACTACAGTATAGATAAATACTATATACAAGATTTAGATTGCATAATGAGCTTTTGCGACGCCAAATACAACATCCGTATGTGCTATACACGATAGCAACATAATTTATCAGAATATGGCTATCTAAGTTTTTTGAATAAAATCGTACCAATATACATGTATATTTAAGCAGCCTTTAGAGCTGTGAATAGCCTGGTCAAGAACTGACTCGGCGTTACACAAGTTATTATTACTTGGCAGCCTATCGATGCCGGTCAATGCATAGAAGATATTGTTAGCTTTCGAGACCGTTGCACTTCTTTATGCAATGAAAATGTGACGTGCGCACACCACTCCCTAAATAATCAACAGACAAGAATACTAAGCTAACAGCAAATATGGAAATAAAGATACTGAGACAGTATCCGGTAGAGGAGTTTGCCGCCATTACTAGGCGTTTTAATAAAAAATACATGCTCCTGAATTCGCTCGTCTAACGATACAGTTGATCGAATAGATACATATAATGGCGGTTCTGTAAGTGGCGATTTATCCTTGTGTGACACAACGGGTTTACGGTACGATGTACCCACGTCATGGTACAGAGTGTGTGTGACACTTAGTTTAACCCAGACTAATTACCAACTTATAAATTAGTCTGGCACAGACTATTTCCGAACATCCCTTAATTAGTCTGTGTTCATTAATAGTCTGGCACAGACTATTTAAGGTAGCACAGCTCAAAAACTCAGGTTCGAAATTAGTCTGGCACAGACTAATTTTTTTACGGTGGGAGGAGTAGCCAGCAGAAGACCGTAGCAGAATTAGAAACACGCTGCACGAATTGACGGTATTTGGTTGCAGTTGTGCTTCCAGCAAAGGCGAGCAGACTTCACACCCAGAAGAGTTGATTACCGATGATTACCGCGACATGATTGGTAAGATATGTAACTTAGACGAAAAACGTCATTGGTAGTTTGCAAATCGAAGGCCACAGTAATGTATTCTATGTGTTGTGAGTGACTGCTTAACAGTAAGCAAGAAAACATTGAGTTGAACATGGCGGCGGCCGCATCGTACATGTACCAGACATCACATTTAACGATTACCGATGCAAGATTTTAACTGAACGAATCTTACCAAATTTCTAATATGCCAAAAATTTCTCCAGTTGTAATGATTCGCACTTTATATATGATTACCACTATACCGGTACATGTGTGATGCAAAAACGAGGCCCAATTAAAGAATATTGTATAAGTAAACTGCCAATTTGGGGCCTTCTTTAATTTATGTGCAGTGTTGTAGTCATAACTTTTCTCCTATTTAAAATCTGTCGCAAAAACAGATATTGGGTAAAAGTCCAGCTAATCAGGATTTTTTATAGCCGTTTATCTATCGGTAATGGGCTAATGCATCAAAGATATTAACTCTTTCTGTTCGTGTCTCGCAAAAGTACGAAATGCCAATTTGGGGCCGCTTTTTTATATCCCGTTAAGAATGCCTCTGAGTTTTTGTATCACCTTTACCACACCTACCCCTTTTAATATTAGCAAGAACAAATCTACCAATCGGTACGCTGTCATTTTGTTTATTTCTACCAATTGGTACGCTGACATTTTTTTTGTTAACGCTTATTGGACAAAACCAGGAGCGGCCTCAAATTGGCAGGAGGCCCCAAATTGGCAGTTTACCTTACTGTAATCTCTGTATACTGTATACATACATGTATACTGTATACATACCGGTACCGGTACTGTACTAATGTCCATGACAAAATCAAGTCAGAAAGTTCCAGTGTCCAAAATGAAAGTAATGTCTAGTCTCTGCTCGCATCCCATTCTCTCCCTCTCAATCATTGGGCGTTGTCTCTACTATACATTTATGCAATTAATTTACATGAACGTCGTCCGTCGGCTCTCAGTCCTCAAAACGTCACCAAAAGCTTAGATAATCCAACTGCATCATTATGAAGGTAATCCACGTTCTCGTCCTCGCCGCATTGGCTATCTCTGGTGTATCCGGTGCCACTAATACTACAACCACAACGACCTCAACCACCTCTGCAGCTGACGCCAAGACTGCAGCTGACGCTAAGGAAACATCGTCTGCAGCTGACGCTAAGGAAACATCGACTGCGGCTGATGCAAAGGAACCGTCCACTTCTTTGGAAACCAAAACACCATCCACTACCCGTGCTACTCCATCCACTGCCCATACTAATACGACTGCTAGCAGCGATCTCACAGCCGATGATAGTGCCACTCAATCGATGAGCAACGCCACGCTTTCTTCAGATTCTTCTTCCTTAGACGCAGATGCTGGTGATTCGAGTCTTGACTCGATCTCAAAGAGCTCGGACGACGATGATTCCACTGCACAGACCGACTCCGATACATCCAAATCGGACTCAGGTCCGACAGGTAAATCGGGTGGCGCTATTCCTCCTCGTTCTGGCTCGCCGTTAACCGAATCGTCGGCAATGATGCCACAAGTGTCGCTTACGATGAGCTCCGTTGCGTTCGTTGCCATTGCTGTCGGTGCTTACTTCCTGTAAGTGACGTCTATGCGACTGTCTACAGTATCTAAGTACATACAGAGTCAATTACACCTCGCTCGTATCATTAACATGAATAGTATTGATTTTAATCGACCATTCCTTATGTTGAAAAACTTTGGGCACTACTTCGCTAACTTAGTCACAGAATTGCATTATATAAACTCCAGCAAAAGAGATAGGTTAGATAGATAAGTAAAGTTACTTCATAAAGTGGTGATGAAATGGTTATCCTGAAACTTAAGTCAGCCCACGCATCTAACTGCATCTTGCGACTGCAAGAGTTGTCGCAAATGCTGTGAGTAACCCAAATGAGGTCGGAATGTAGGAGTTGCAGACGATTGCTAGCACATTCATGTGGCTCTTTACGTACTTTCTTATACAAGTACGACGGGAGCTACGCATGCCATTAAGTACAGTAATTAGGTAGGAGGGCAACAATAATGCACTACATGTACACTATCCTATTCATTTGTCTCCTCTCTAAAGGTACCACCGACGACGTTTCAATAACGAAATTAAGTGTAATACCGGTAGGTAAGCTTACCAAATTAAAATTTCTAATTCTTGTCCTCAAGACAACTCTCGGCGGATGTAGAAGAGCACATAAGCTTGAGACGATACGGCATCTTGTGCTGACGTTCGACTCGTGTGGCTATCATTAAAGCTAAACCAGCGTTTATTGACTGGATTCTTCGCCACAGCAGTATAATGACCACCCCCAAGACCTCCCAAATGTTCCGAGACCGCATATAAGTCATAAATGGCTTCATTTTGTGGTCCAATCACAAATTGAGAAAGATCTAGCCCTTCAATTGGAAATTCCACCAATGTTGAAATCTTGTCCCGATGCAAATAAAACGAATTTTGCGCATATCGAAACCGTTTTAAGTGAAAAATCAACACTTTTGGAAGTGAAAAAAGATCAAACTTTTTAAATGCGCGCACGTGAGTTTTGCATTTCGGACAATACCATGTATCCGCTTCACCCAGTTGTTCACGTTCCGTAAATTTGTTTAAACAATGCAAAAGCGTTAGACGGTCGGGTTTAGGCGAGATTTTCAACTTTTCAATCGATTCATGAAGTTCAATTCGCTTCGCAGACGTTTCATCGTAGCCTCGTTGATACCTATGACACAACGATCTAAAATTTAGAACCAATCTGGCTCGTCAAAAATAGAATAAAAAAACGTACCCATTCCGATTCCATTCCAATATAAATCGAAATGGCGTGCGTAGACTATCCGGGAGATCCATCGGGTCATCATTACGGGGAAGATCATTTTCTAAAATCCTACCAGTTTTGAAATCCACCACATGCAAACGATAGGGCAATTCCTGGTCCTTTTCACATCCAAACTCTTTCCCCACCTTCTTTATAGCCACTAGCCGATGAACAATTTGCCACACCTTGTGATGAATTTCCATTTTGGTCCATTTTTGACCAATCGATACGAGCAACGGTGTATTAAACAACTCAACTTCAACTCGTCGGGCTTTAAATTCGTACCCATCTCCACTTAAGTTGCCATACTCATTCACCGCATTCATTCGGCCGTCAACGGGAGAGGCCACGGGTGCTTGATGCAGGAGCTCCACGAGATGCATTTGCTTGTCCGCAACTCCCTCCACACTTACCTTTCGCTGTTCAATGAGTGGACGAATCCTCGGCGACGAGAAGGCATACTCTGTCACGGGTACCTCCAATTCGTACGCATGGAGAAGACCATCCCGCACGCGATCGAGTGACAACTTATCCGAGTACACCTTAAGTATCCCATGATTCCATACTTCAACCAAGAAAAGGCGCGAAACGGGAAGCCGCGAGAGCTCACTAAGTTGCTTCTTGGCATCGACTAGACAACAGCCTTCTTTCGGGAGACGCATGGCATATTTCATGGGAATCTCGCCATTCGCCCAGCACACTTGCACCTCGATCGTCACCATTTCCTTCGTAGGAATTGGGACCGAAAGACTCATAAATGGATCAAACGTAATCGATTCATTCTCACATTGAGGATTCGAACACGTGACGTGGCTACGCAACTGACCCATGAAATTGTCCACAATGATGCTATCATTTCGACGCATAAACTGTCGCCACTCTTCGTGTGCGACTTGGACATCACTCCGTCCTTTTCGTTCCACAGGTTTCGTATACGGCTTGACTTTGACACGATTCAAGTCTTCATGCAGTCCATCCAAGAGAAAACTCATAAATTCCTGGCTATCCTGTTGCTGGTATCCCGCAAATTGCGGCGCATATTGTCCAATCACGGATTTCAACTTGGTCGGCGTCACGACATTGAATTCATTGCTCCACATTTTCCGTAACAACGAAGCAAATGCTACCGCCATCATACCTTTCATGCCCAGTGGATTCTCTCGATTAATCTCGTTTGTAAACAAAAGAGTGCCCGTCCCCGGATCTTTGTCAAGAAAATACGCACGCAATGGTCCCGTATTGATCAAACATTGCAACATACTGTTCATAAAACACGTATTCCCCAAGTTTGTGAGCCCCACGACGCCTTCATACTCGGGACGTCCTCGTCCTACGTCGTAAGTCCCATCGTATCGAGACGAATACGCCGAAACGGGCGCCATGGACGATCCTCGCGGCTTCGAAACAGGTACTGCCACGTTCACTGGTTTGTGCGTACCAACAGGACACAAGAGTTCGTCCTGTGCATCAATCCACTGTTTCAATCCATCCACGTCTAGTTCCACACGAAGCGACCCATCAGCTTCCGATTCCACACGATCGTGGACCCGAGCAACCCGCCACTCTGGATACACTTTACCCGGTACGTTTTTCCCCACCAAGACGAGGTCCCCGAGCTGAAAATTGCGCCAATTGCAAACTTTCGTATGCAGTGGCGCAATCCGCGTCGATTTCCGAGGAATCCATTCGTCCCATTTGTCCGACCAGCCACGGTAGTGCACTTTTAGTCGATCAAAATCCACATCCACGACGCGCGATTCGTACCACTTGTTATCGGTATCCAAGGCGTCAATGAGCTGTCCTTTTTGCAATGCAAATCGCCATCCATCTGCTTGGATTTCACTGTAGAATTTCCCGTGCTTCCAATTCCCGTCGCGCTGGTTTTCTTCCATTGTAAATCGCCCTTCCACGAGCAATTGATGTAGTTTTTCCTTGCCAGGTTTGTACTCCTTGTGTTCCAAGTGTAATTCTTCGATGGTCGAGCTTTCGATTACACTATCGGGCCTTGTAAAGCCACTACTTGTTCGCTCATCTTCCTGTACGACTGCATCGTTCAGTGGCGTCCATGGTGCGTTTTCATTTATCCGGTAGCACATTTGCACGGTTAGGTTTGTCATATCTTCCAGTAGATTGGGAAATTTCTCTCGCAGCTGTGGCACTAGCGCTGCGGTTTGACAAATTTGGACTTGAAGTTCTTTAATTGAGCATTTTTCACTTGCCGTTACGATCAATTTTTTTTGATCGGGATCCAAGATCTCTATAGGTTTTTCGAGCCCCATATGCCATACCAATATCTATAAAACATCAATATAAAATAATTTCTTTAATGAATTTTAGGATATCAATATGATAATCACAAAAAGAATAGTTTACCTCAAAGGCGAAGGGATGCACCTCCACAACTCGATTCTTTGCAGGTCCTCGAGCCACGACAGGCCTCGCAATCTCCCAATCAAAGCCAAAATAGTCGGACAATTGATTCCACACTCGTTGACTCACTAGACGATAATCGTAACCTTCTACCTGTAGCAGTTAATACAGAAAACACTTCCATTGGCGGTCGATCACGCACAAAAGCACCATTTCAAAGCCGTACCAGCATGTTTTTTAGCACCGTAACATTGCGCACACGACTGCTCAATTCTAAATCTAGCAACACGGCGTTTTTGACTTGATATTCGCGATTTCCGCGTGGAAAAGCATCGTCCGAGTCCTCCGAGTCGTCGTCTGTTTGATCTTCATTTTCTTCGCTATTCAACGTCCCTAACACGCGCATCCACCACGCGGAGGACACGAGATACCAGTCTTCTCCTACGGTGAGCTTATCTTCAGCCAACTGTCGCTCCAGATCTGCTGACAAGCGCCGCAAGGCAGCTTTCTTTCGTGCGAGTTTGGTCATGTTCTGTCGTCCGTTTTAAAAAGACTGAAGTAACAACTTAATCAGATATGTGCCAGTTGAATCAGAACGGCCACAATAAGTTTGCATGTACAGTATCCGCTCTCACTTCCGGATTTTCAGAAATGATCAGTTAATATAGGCTATCCATTCTTAGAAGGAACAGCGTGTAATGGAGCAACTGTGTATCTTTTCTCTGTTACTACTCACAAGACTTTTGCCTTGCGCTAGATGCCTATAGTAAATTTGCTTGTTGGATCCGGATCCTTGCAGAATGCACCGTGGAGCCGCTAGCTAAAACGTTCACAAGGCCCGCACTTGATCGTCCGATTTCGTCCAATTGAATCGAGCAGCGATACATTTGTTGTAACACTTTTCATAGAGTGTATCACTACCGGTAACACTGGCTGACATTGATCTACTAGCTCCCCTACAGCTCACTTATCGAAAACTGTTGCTTTTTTTACCTTGAGTCACAGCTACTGTTTGATTTAGCAAATGAATAATAGAGTACCACAGTAGTGGTACAAATCAATACACAATTTTCGGAAGCTTATGTTCTTTAATTGTACCAAGTTTAAAAAGAGATAATTTTTGGGCAGTTCCGGAAGTGGGAGCGGATACTGTACCAGTACTAGTACCGGTAAGGAAAGACGACTACAGTCAAGTCTCACTATAACAGCCACTGTTGTAACAGCAATCCGCTGTAACAGCCATGATTTTTGACATACGGATTACCGCCAGCCATGCATATCTCCAATGCTGTTATACGCAGATAACAGCCGTTCACTATAGCAGCCAAAAAGTAAGCATACGGATAGGGCTGTTATAGTGAGACCCGACTGTATCGTTAACGTTACCGAACACTACATATACCGGTAGCGGTAAAGTTGCAATCCAAAAATTTCTATTGGCTAAATTTCAGATTCTCCTGAATTGGTAGAAAAATTATTTGGATCAATCCGTTACTGGGACTTAATAAAGGCCCCTTGATTTTGAATTGAACACAGAATCAATAGAAAAAATATAGTCTACTGTGAAGTGCACTCTTCATCATGAATACAGTGTTGTAAGATTTGGCCGATTCTCCAAGTGGAGGACTCGAAGTGGGACTTAAGTCCACCAGGCTGAATAGCATCATTGAATAGTTCCCGCCAATAAGTGTCTTATCGGTCGTATAAACAAAAGCACTTATGCGAATGTACCTTTAAGGTGTTGGAGGACAAACATTACGGATGTTCAAAAAAAACTTTAGCAAAGACGGCGGCATTACAAGCCGTAAGAGAAATCAAATTAAGCGTACAATCGAAGAGACAATAAAAGATCCTTGATTCATTATGGAGATGTCTTGCTCTACACATTGAACAACGAATGATTGAATTGGGATTGACATTGGACAAGATTTGAAATATCGATCAAGTCTTGCTTTTCCTTAAAATATTGCAGTTGCTGCAGAGCAGGTACTATGGGTGATTGTGGAAAGGTACATATCTATAGAGTTATGACTTCGATTTTTACTAGATGCACTTGTTTTTTGTTCAGCGGTTGTAGTATTGGGGTCAATGTCGATGTGCGCACGCCTGCTGGGTGAGATCGATGAAAACGCACTAGTAAACGCGCCGCTATTTAGTGGACTTCTATCTGCGAACCCTACTGCTGCTAGTACTTCTAACAGCAACTTCTGCTGACGAGGATCATGCGATGGTATATCTTAAAAAATACTGTACATATTATTGTACATGTATGTGAGAACCTGGATGGCATCACTTACTTTCCAGGCATCCTAATGTGTCTCTCGCTTCTCTGAACTTTCCTCTGCAGCAGTCTTTTCCTTTCGAATCGTCTTACAACACGACTTATGGTTACTCCAGTCCTCTATTTCTGATGTTCTTTGCAGCAATAGAACGTCGCGTAACATTCACAGCGCAATAAAGACGTCGATTCCCCTGCATCTGCCCGACGTGTGGACGGGAGATAGGAAGAGCAATTCACATGGCGGTTCCGTTGTTTCAAACTACGTGGCATTAGTACCTGGGGATCACACGAGCATTCGCTCACGATCACATTACATCCAGGTAAACTCTGAGACTGTGTACAAAGCCAGCATCTAAGAAGAGTGTGAAGTGGCGCATTTTTTTGTCGCTTGCTGTACTCTCGAGTCACACCGTTTTAATGGCAACTTTATCACCATTGAACTGCTCAGCAAAAACGTTGGCATCACCTCCTGGACCCAGCGATTTTTCCATTTGCATTTGTGCTCGAGGCAATCGCTTGGTTGCGATCAATTGATCGTCCCGTAAGTCACGTGGCAAAGGGTCATAAGCCTTTGGATCTTCTTGGCAAGTACCGTCAGCGTTCAAATTCGTCTCAATTTTCAGCTTTAACGCACGTGAAGGACCTTTACGGACAGAAAGATTGCCAGGCTTGAGCATTTTGAGGAGGTTTCGAAGCCAAGTGCAAGAGAAGGAGGAAAAAGGAGAATGACGGATTTGATACGTTGGTCGAATTCAAGGCGTTGCTACAACAGCGGCGGTAATTACCAACGTTTGTCCATGAAACGGCAAAATAGAGTTGGTACGATCAAGAGACTGGGGTCGCGAGGGTAAAGTACCATCTTATGACAATTTGGGGCGCACAAAAAGCTATATTTTTCGATAATACAACTCGGGTATTTGATTGACGATTACTTGCAGTGGCAAAAGGACGAATGACGCCGGAAATTCTTGATTATGTGAATCTGAGAAGTTGAAAGACGTCGTCTTTCAGTTTTATGACTCAAGCCTGGAACAAAGCAATGTGTGCAAGCGCCCGAATTTACAGTGCGTAATCACTTTGCCGCAGCGGCGCTTTAAAGTAGTTTAAATGGAGTTAAAATTCACGTAGATCGACTCAAACTGGAATGCAGCAGTATTTTGAATCTGTCGAAGAGCGCTGCAAGGTCGTCAGTCATTCCAGAAAACAAGACGGTCTTATTGTTCGCCATCTTAGCGTCGTTGTCAATGTTGGGTTACTCTTCAGGTGTGATGAGTACAGAAGCTACTAGTGGCACTAATCAGGAATTAAGGTTTCCCAACATGGTGCAACTCCATATTTTGGTAAATCTCAGTAAGATGCTACTCCAGATTTTGTTTAATGTGGATATACTACGAGATTGACGAACGCATTCATGAAGCCCACGAGCAAACCCATAGAAACAGCAACAACAACAGAAACCAGCAAAAATACGCATTATTGATCGCATGGCAATTCGAAACGCAGACGATAAAAATTTCAAGTTCTGAGAGATGCAAGTAATCTGTTCTGTTCTGGAGATGGTTTGCTTGCATAGATGTGCATCAGCTTCAGTTCAGGTTTTTGAGGCCTTTAGCTGTGAAGCTTTATCGATGTTTGGATCGAAATGTCGCTGAACAAGCTCGGCTGTTGTGTCCATACTGTTTGCATAAGCCGCACTTGTTCGAAAGTCTACTCGATTCAACAACGTATTCATATCCAGACGGGTTCCTCTGCGTTGACTTTACTTTGACATTTGTTGAGCTGGCTGACCTACCTTTTCCTTGAATTTGTGATGGCTCGCCAACAGATATAGTTGGACCTCTCGTCACGATTAATCGCACTTGCTCTCTCAAGTCGATCTTCGTGTGTGTTGGAGCTGTTTTAAAATACTCTTGCAGTAGTGGGATCGGGTTGATATGGTCGTAAAGAACTTGATCGCTATGATCTTCGCATGTGAAAAGGGGTCGAAGATGCCACTGCAGGTTGAAGTCGGAGGGTTGACGCTTTTGGAAATTTTGTTTTATGTGCGTGAGAAAGTGAGCACACGGAAGGCCCATCGTTGTAGTGAATCTATGTGTGCATTCACGACCAGCATGTTTTTGAAAGTGCTCATTCACTTGACGGAGCGCAATATCCGGCTCGACCTGGATAGCCATCCATCTAAGCTCACTTGACCGCTGGCATTAATCCTTCCTTAGCAGCTCCACGTCCACCGCTGGCGCCTCATCCGTCCTCCGCAAAGCTCAGCTTTCTTCGGGACCCTTCGCAGATACACCTTCCAAACAATCCGCCCTTCGGGCATCCACCGTCTGAGGTAATCCGGCCCAGCTGATCCGGACGACCTATCCCCGGCTAGCCCAATTACAAACTCCCTGATCACACCCATGTGACTCCATTCCATGCCTGGCACCATCCTCCCGCTGGTGGATACGCTTGGCAACCGCCATCCAGCATCTACGCACTTGGTCCGCATTTCCTGCCAATCAGAAGGCGCCCTCGGCCAGATGTATTTCATACCTTTCCGTTAATTAAATCGCAAGTCACTTCACCACATATTCAATTCCTTCACAAGATTCGCTTCTGTTTATTCGAAATCCAGTAGAACGCTCTCTATTGTGAATTCTTGATCAATGTTGTATCCACAATCTCGATCGTAAACCACTCGCATTCCTAGAAATTTTGTCACCTTTCCAAGGTTCTTGATTTCGAGCACCTTCCTGTCATCAAATAATTTGTCCACTAGATCGTTGCTTGTGCCTGTTACTAGCAGATCATCGACATATACACCCACGACTGTAGTAGCTCCTTCTGAAACGTCAAAGTAGAGACACAAATCTGTCGAACTTTGAGAAAAATTTCATTCCAGCAACTTGGCGTGAAGCAACTTATTCCATAGACGTCCCGCTTGTTTCAAACCATACAGTGTCTTGTTCAACTTCAGCACCAAGTCCGTAGCTTGTTCGCCGTTCTTATTTATTTTTGATGTGTCCATGCCTTGCAGGACGTATAAGATTATATCATGTTCTTCTTCAAGCGCCTTCACGTACGCGTTTGGAATATCCCCGTGTCTTGCGCTCGAGCCCCATTTGCATGCCAGTCCTAGTATCATCTTCACTGTCCCCATTTCTATAACCGCTGCAAACGTCAGCGTGTAATCAATTCCAAATCTCTGTTCGTTGCCGCAGGCAACGAGTCTTGCCTTGCATCTCTCGATGTCCCCGTTTCCGTCCAATTTTGTTTTGAAAACCCATTTAGTATGGAGGAGTCTACCGTTTTTCGGCCGCTCAATCACATTCCACACATCATTTCGCTCCAAAGCCGCGATTTCCTCGTCAATCGCTGTCTTCCACTTGTCGCAATTTCTACTTTTCATCGCTTGATTGAAGGACTTCGGATCCACCTCTGAACCAGGTTTAGCGTTCCAATTTCCTCGCTTTCTGTCTTTGTCTCTTCATCTTCGGCGGTCGTCTTCTCTTCATATGTACTCCTTGTCGTGCTACCGGTCTGGTGCCGTTCGCGCTGCGATGACCTTCTCGTCTTCTTCGTTTTCGATGCGTTGCTTGAGTCTTCTACTCCTTCTTGCTCATCGTTTTCCACCAGCGTTTTCTCCACCAGCTTATTTTGCGTTTTGTCCAGGGTTTCGATGTTTTTTATATGTTGTGCTACCAAAACTTTCATCTCGTTCTTCAAGAAAATCTTATACCCCTTCACTTCCTTGCTCTTGCCGACTATTAGCCCGATCTTTGACCTGTGTGCCAAGGAATTTTTCCCTGGGCTCCTGTACACTGAGCACGGTGAACCAAAAGCGACAATTTCTCCAAGGTTCGGCTTCTTTCCCGTTAGCACTTCCAGTGGCGACATTCTTTTTAGATTTCCATTCGTCGGACATCTATTGACGATATACGCTGCGTATTGCACCGCATCACCTTAGAAGGCAAGACTAACCCCACATGGAAATATCATGCACCGAACTATGTTCATTATGGTTCGGTGCATGCGTTCTGCTTTCCCATTGCTTGACTGGTTGTTCGCTTCACTTATTTGTCTTTATACGCCCGTATTTCTGCAGAAACCATCCAGGTCTCGATATTCCCCGCCACCGTCCGTCCTTAGGACATAAATCTTGCAGTTGAACTGCCGTCCGAAAAAAGCTAAAAAAATGCTCGAACATTTTCGAAGCAGCATCTTTTGTTCTTGCCAAAAAACTCGCAGGTAATTAGACGTGAAATCCACGAAATATATCAGATAGCTGTTTCCAATCCGGTCTCTTGGCGGGATAGGTCCCTTTAAATCGGAACATATCACGCCACCGATACGATCCGTGCGGGAGTTTTCACCACTGTCTTTTTTGATCTTGCATTCTTCGATTGCTTGCTTTGCGCACAGGTGAGGCAATTCAATCTTCTCTTATCCGTAAGCGAAATCCCGAAACTTGGTCTTCCGCCATCCGTTAGATAGTGTCGTAGTTCAGGTGTCCGAGTCTTGCACGAAAATGCATCAAAGACCCTTCTTGGGCATCAATTCCGCTACTCATTTCTTTTTCGCTTTCTTCCAGCACTGTATAAACCGTCTCTTCTGTCTTTTGGTGGTCTCTTTCGACTTTCACGTCAACCGTGAACACTTTATTGGTAATTTCCACATCGAAAAAAGCGCTTGTCTACTTTCACGGTGATTCATAACCCGTTTTCCGTCGATGTGGGCCATCTCGCCTCCTTTTTCCGCTAGCAGACCGTACGATAGGATGTTTCTCGCTAAATTCTCCACAAAAAACACATTTACCAGCCTGATTACTCGCATTTTGGCTCCCACCTTCACTTGAATTTTGTCCCAACCTTTTTTCGAAATGATCAGTGATTTTCCGTCTGCTTGAAAACATTTTCCATTCACCTCTTCCGCTTCTCGAAGGTATGACTCGTCATTTACGATGTGCATACTTGCACCGCTATCCAGGATCCACTTGTTTCGTTCGAAAATCGAGTTCCTATCGGTAATAGCAAGCGTAAATTCCACCTTTTTCCCTTTTCCTTTTGGGCATTTTGCTTGGAAGTATCCAGTTTCACTGCAGGCGTGGCATTTTCATCCTTTAGACTTGTTTTCGACGTAATTCACAGTTTCGTTTCCATAACTTCTTCCTTGTCTCGCGTCACTTTCTACGGCTTGTGCAAATTGACACAATTCTTCAGCTTGCCGCAGATAATCCGTCCTGGTGTGGTTGTACCTTGCCATCAAAATAGTTTTCAAATCCGCCGAATCGTAATGAACAATGTTATTCACTACCAGACGCTTACTGTCCCCAACCGCTTCGGAGATAGCAACCAAATACAGGTAATGTTCGCTCCAATTCCGATTTGGGTGTTTTCTGCTCGTGATAAGTTTCATCGATTGTACAGGCGTTATACTTGTGTGAAACGCGTTTAACATTTTGTTCATAATGTGCACAAGTTTGGGAATTCCACTCCACCAACCATCCCTCTGTCGGTTATATTACCGCTCGGCAGTTCCACTTAGATAATGGCCTAGCAAGTCGACCTTCACTTCTTCTGTTCACATGTAGCCGCATGCCGATTCTGCAATCGCCACTTGCCGGATAAATCGCGTCCCCCACTGCTTGAAACCTGCGCTCAAACCTCTGGATACTTCAGTTCCATCGAGAACCCTGATGGACAGCTTACAGTCCTTTGCGGATGGCGTCTTGAACAATGGCAGAACGTTTTGCACCGGAAATTTCATATCTGGTACATTTTGTGCGTGAAACCTTACATCTGGATATTCACCGAGGTTTCCAGCGGGTCCTTTGAAATCTTCATCCGCGTATGTTTTTTTCTCTGGGGTGTTTTCCAAAGAACGCCATTCGCATCATCGTTCCCAGTCGCTTTGAGTTATTGAAACCATATCCACGTTGTCCGTTGATTCTTCCAGCCGATCCATTCTATCCGCGAGCCGTTTAATCAATTCCGCAGGGTTTCACCTTCCTTCTTTAAACCTGTTTGTTTGTCTTCCAGATTTCTTGCCTTGCTCCATCTTGACCCTTTGGGCTCATAACCTGTTTTGTTTCCTTGTTCTCCATAGCCACAATGCGTAAAATTAGGAAATCGAGTCTTGGATAGTAAATAGCAGGCACTTCAAATCAGACGAACTTCCACAGGAACTTGTGTAAAAGCAAATATATTAAGTCTAGTTCTGCATGCACCTAGCTAGAAACACAATCGCAAACGCTAAGTTTCGTAACTTACCTTGCTTGTGGTGTTGTAAGGTAAAAAGGATAATAAAATGTATTATTAAGTTATTAAGTTCTGAACCGTACTTTATAACCTAAAATTTGTATGTAGTGGTCCACGCTGTTTTGTTAACTTGGAATTTCATTTTCATCGAAAATCAACTTGTAATTCCAACACTCCTTCCAAAACTCCGGGACCTCCATGCAACCACATGCAATTTTCCACATCACCACAGGTACGTAACTTCACTCCATACCGTTCAGCTTAGTGATGCCAGCTAGTTCCAACCACAACCGATAAGAATCAATAAAGAAAAACTTAAATCAATCCAATCTGGTTACGTAACTCTCCAATCCTTGCAGCGCTCAACGTTTTCGTCAGAAGATCAGCCACCATGTCAGCACTCGATACGTGCTCTGGCCTAATCTTGCCCTTCCTCGTGTAATCCTTCACGAATTTCAACTTCACGTCAACGTGTTTTGTGCTCGCGGCACTCGCTTCGTTCAACAATTGTTTGATGGCAGCCTGATTGTCTATCTTCAAGACAATCGGCGCCCGTGAATTTATTCCAATCTCACCAAGCAATTCTCTTATGCCCAGCGCTTGCTTTCCACCGACAGCGGCAGCCACGGATTCTGCCTCTGCTGTCGAAAGCGCGACTGCACCTTGTTTCTTGCAGCTCCACCCCGCCACAATGCCATTCACATAAATTACACTTGCACTGACGATCTTGCGGTCGACCTTGTCAGCCGCAAAATCCGCGTCACTGTAGCTAACTATGCGCACAGGCATAGCTTCGCCATCATCATGTTTCAATTTCAGCTTTAGAGTCTTTGTACCCTTAAGGTACCTCGCGACTCGCTTCGCCATCTTGAAATCAAAAAACGTCGGTGCATGTGTCCTTCTGGTCACCTTATGCACCGCAAATGCAATGTCCGGACGCGAGCACCGTGAGATCCATAATAGACTGCCGACCAACGATTGGAATTCCCTAATCGTGTGATTTTTTCCATCTTTGATCGCCGTCAAACGTGAATCCAAATTTTCAGGAATTTCTTCTTCCATAATCGGGGTCCTCACGATGTTCGCGTCCTTTAGTCCGTGCTTGTCCAACATTTCGTCAATCGTGATTTCTTGGTCAATCCAATATCCACTCTCCGGATCTTCTCCGATCCGCATGCCCAAAAAAATTTCGACCTTTCCAAGGTCTTTCAATTCCAGAACTGCCATTTCCACAAAGAAATTTTCGACCAATCTTCCATCAGTGGCGGTCACTAGTAGGTCGTCGACACAGACTCCCACTAGGACCGAACCACTGTCATCACTTCGAACAAAAATGCAAGTGTCAGTGAGACACTGCATAAACTTTAATTCCACAAGGGTGTCTCTTAGTAATTCGTACCAGAGACGCCCCGCCTGTTTTAATCCGTAAAGATTCTTTTCCAACTTCAATACCACATCGTTTTCAGTCTTCGCACCTAACTCTTCGAGCTTTTCCTTCGGTATCTCCATTCCCTTGGGCACCTTTAGATGTATCTCATAATCTTCTTCGGTAGACGCTTTCGGATAGGCGCTAGGCACATCGCCGTGCCGTGCAGGCACCTTCCAGATGATCGCCATAACCAAAATCATCTTTACATTATTCAGATCCATCACGGTTGAAAAGGTAAAGAAATAGTCTTCGCCGAAAATTTGACGATCGCCCTGGGCTACGAGCCGAGCCTTTCGGTGCTCAACAGTTCCATCAGCCTTCATTTTAGTCTTGTATACCCACTTCGTGGGCAAGGGCTTCTTATCGTCCCTCTTTCGAACAATTCTCCAAGTCCCTAGCTCCTCCAAAGACCGTAACTCTGCATCTTCCGCTTCTTTCCATTCACGAGATAACTTGCCCTTATGGGCCTCGAAATAGCTCGTAGGGTCGGGTTCAGATGCCGCTGCACGGCTTTCACCTGCACCTGACTCTACAACCGCAAACGCACATAGGAGGTTATCTCCCTGATCACTTGGGACTGCCGGGGTCACTTCACCCGGTTCCTGTTCTGCCGGGGCACCTTCGGTATTGTCTCCTTCCGAAGTGCCTACCCGGTCCTGGGACTTCCTTTTTGCTTTCCCCTTCTGTTTTAATTTTTCAAGCGCCGCTGCCTTCGGTGTCGCCTTTTTCTTGCGTCCTGATTTGCGCGTCTCAGCCTGTTTCCGCTCCTTGGCGCGCCCGGTGGACCCGTCTTCTTTGGTTTCTGCGATTTTCGCACGCGCTTCACATACGGGTGCCCCTTCCTCGGGGTCACTCAACAACTTCGCGATTTGCTTGTTCGCGGTGTCGCTCAGGGTTTCAATTTGGGTGACGTGTCTTGTGGTCGTTACGACCCGATCTTTCAGTAGCAAGACTTTGTACCCCTTCGTTTCGTCGCTCTTCCCCAAAATCAGGCCTCTTTCGGCGTGTTTCACAAGCGATTTCGACCGTGAATCCCTGTATACCATGCACGGGGATCCAAAAACCATGATATCTCCAATGTTTGTTGGTTTTTTCGTGAGCATTTGGATCGGGGGTGCCCTTCCAGGGTTTGCTCTGGTCGGACTACGGTTGAGTATGTACGTGGCATACCCCGCCGCCTCCGTCCAGAAAATTAAGGGCACACCCGACCCAAAAATCATGCACTGGACCATGTTAAAAATGGACCGGTTCATCCGTTCGGCCTTGCCGTTTGACGCCGGTGTGCCTGCCTCAGTAATCTGACGCCGCACACCCGTCTGCTTGCAAAATAAATCAACTGTGCGGTATTCTCCTCCGCCGTCAGTACGTAGAACATGGATGCGGCTGTCAAATTCTCGTTCGAACCAGCATAAAAAATGTTCAAACATTTTTGCGGCACGATCTTTCGTCCGTGCCGCAAAAACGCGCACGTAATTGCTGTAGTGATCCACAAACACTACGAGAAATCTGTTCCCACGCCGATCGCGTGGGGTTATTGGGCCTTTTAAGTCGCTGCATATCACCCCACCCACGCGATCAATCGGTGCGTGCTTTCCGGAATCTTGTTTTGGCTGCTTCGTTTTGTATCACTTGCCCTCTGCGCAGGTCAGGCAATTAGGACGTGAGTGGTCCGTAATTCTGATGCCTGACCTCGGGTCTCGGGCCAATTTTTCAACTGCGTCGTAAGAAATATGCCCGAGCCGCGCATGGAAGTGATGTAGGGTGCCTTCTTGCACTTCATCCCCTACATTACTTTGGGCTACGTTCATAACCATGTTTGAAAACGTTTTAGCGCAATTTAGTGGTCTGTCTGCGCGTAGATAAGCCACAAAAACAGAACCATAAACTTCAACATCAAACAAGACTTGGTTTCGAAAAGATAATTCCATTTTTTTCCGTTATCTCTCAAAATACATCCTTTTTTGCGCAAACAACCCAAAGATATGAGGTTCTTCGCCAATTTCGGCGCAAAGAAGACCTCCGTAAGCGTAATCTTGGCGCTTCGTCCAGTG
Source organism: Sclerospora graminicola (assembly GCA_001887855.2). Classification (NCBI taxonomy): domain Eukaryota; phylum Oomycota; class Peronosporomycetes; order Peronosporales; family Peronosporaceae; genus Sclerospora; species Sclerospora graminicola. The sequence goes on along the minus strand of MIQA02015483.1, from coordinate 1,877 downwards.
ACATCGCTTGTACGCAATGTAACTTGGCCAACCTTGGTCACCTGCAGTAACCCACCGTCTGGAAGAGTTAACGCGTCACTCTGACCGCATTCACGCGCGTCTTCCAGAAGGCTTTCGTCCGATATTAAGTAGCGACTTGCCCCACTATCCACAATCCACAGATTTTCATTAAAAACTTCTTTATCAGCGCCTTCTTCCGCGCTCTCGCTCGTGGATAACACAAAACGTCTTTCGGAATCCTTGGGGCCCTGCCGCCCGCGTTTTTCACTCTTGTGGTGACCTTTCTTGGACTCTTGTTGCGGGCAATTTCGCTTAATGTGCCCTTCAAGCCCACAACCATAGCAAACACGTTTACTGCCCTGTTCATTTACAGCATTCACTGCGGACCGTCCAAAACCCTGGCGCTTGAGCTTGTAGGCGTCATCATCCAGTTCTTGCGCCCAGGATATCAATTCCTGGGCGTGTTGTAGATAATCTTGTCTCTGCGGATTGTACCGCACCATCAGCGCAATTTTTAGCCTTGGGGCCGCGAACTTTACAGTGTTTTCCACAATTAATCGTTCACTGGAATCGCTTTCACGAGCCAAAGCAACCAGGTATAAAACGTGTTCGGTCCAGGACCTTTTTGGGTCCTTTTCCGCTGCGAAAAGCTGTGCTGCCTGATAGTGCGAGATGTTCACCTTGAACGCACTCAGCATTTGCTCTAGCACAAAGTAAAGGGTCGGTGACGCTTGCCACCAGGTGCCAATGTTTTCTTGGAAATACTTGAGGGCAACACCTTCCAGGTGCTCCCCCAACTTGTTGACCTTCAAGCGGTCGTTCCATACGAAACCGGAGGCAATTTCTGCTATCTCCACGGCTTCGATAAAAAGATACGCCCACTGCTTGAAACCCGACCCTAGGCCTGCGTAAATTTCAACTCCAGAGAAATTTTGACAGCATTTTAACCCCGTTCGTGTTTACCACTGGGTTACCGCCTAAGTTTCCAGGCGCACCCATGCCGGCTGCCATTCCAGGCACTCCTGCCCCGGCTGCCATTCCCGGTATGTTGATTCCCGGCGCCTGCATCGGTGGTGGAGCCTCTTCACCGCCCCTTAGACCACCCCCGCGCCCAATACCGTCTTCACCGCCGAGGTCGTTCAGGGTCATCTTCATCCCGAACGGCCCGTGGTTCTTCAGGGTGTCCCTAAAAGCACTCGCGTACTCAGATCCCTTGTTGGACCCTGGCGACGTGCTGGGAGCCGAACCCTGCGACCGCGCCTCTTCCACTGCTTCGAGGCGCCGGTCCATGCGCTTGAGGTATTCCAAAATAATCTCCATATTCGTGTCTGCCTTTTCGGCCTTTTCGTCATCCATCTCTCAAAACAAAACACCGAGAACTTAAAATCAAAATTAACTCGTAGTCGTAATTCCAAACAATCCACACGAGAAAAACAAGATAGTCTCCAGTAATCAAACGAAACGTAAAATTGTATCGAGATAGAAAATCCACAGACAATTACTTCCAGCAGTATAAAAAAGTGCAGTTAGAGCCCGTAGTTCCTTGGGCTCATAACCTGTAGGAAAGTAGACTTTTGTACGAAGTAGCAGGCACCAGCAATGTAGTGCCCGGTGCCTGCAATCCGGTTAGAAATTGCGTGCCACCCTGTTGTTCCACTTGACGTCTAGCTTAGTCCTGTCGACTAGAAGAGGCGCTCCGCTCCGCACTACCACTAGAATTAACTGCTTGTGGTGTTGTAAGGTAAAAAGGATAATAAAATGTAGTATTATTAAGTTATTAAGTTCTGAACCGTACTTTATAACCTAAAATTTGTATGTAGCGGTCCACGCTGTTTTGTTAACTTGAAATTTCATTTTCATCGAAAATCATTTTGTAA
>MIQA02015480.1:12165-24646 GCA_001887855.2 Sclerospora graminicola | reverse complement strand
ATCCGTTGTGATCCTCTGGATATTGATTCCACACGCACGTAGCAGTCCGCCGCGCAGTTTGAAGTGGACACACAATATAATACTTGAGAATCGATTTTTGTTTTGAGAATCGCTCGGCAAGACATTCTCGTTTGAGAATGAATTTGGAGGGGTAGGGTTAACGTTCGCCAATGAGCGTTAGCTTTTTTGAGAATGAGAACGGCTTTTTGCGTTTTGGACCAGGGCCTTAGGAAGAGAATATGGCTTTTTGCAGGTTGCATCTTCAACCCCAAAATACGCCCAAATTGCTCCAGTATTGCTAACGCCGTAGAAGCTTGACCTCCTTTTGTAAAAGGGATTGTTGAATCATCAACAAACGTCGAAAATTTGTGCGTCTGTTCAGATTTGTCTCCACTAATCGAACAAACCCGTGCGAACTTGTCCGGAATTTCACAGGTATCCTAAAAATTTTAAATGAAACCAAAAAATAGCAAAAAAGTTATAAAGAAATATGTCCTCGATGCTGTCGACCACTGTAAGTTTTTGCAGCAAATACACAAGATTTTGTGCCCATAGACGGGAATGCCCTACACCGCAGTATCATCATACGCGTCCTGTTGTGGTCAAGTATTTGATCATAGACAGATGCGTAGAAGAAAGTTAGCATAGGTCTAGCAAAACAGACATGCTTCTTCTTAAGGGTCCTAAACTCGGGCTTACTAAAGTTGACCTCGTGAAGTCGTTCCTGTAGCCACTACCATAGCCTCCGAAACATTGATTGACTCAATCATTATAGTGCAGACCAGATACCACCCCCTTACAGTGACAAAAAAGGCAGGCAATAAATTGATGCAAGGCGTTTTGTACGTAAATTTTAATCTACATGAATGATTATTGAAACTGACGCGTTGACGAATACGTGTTGATTAATCTTCTTGTTGTATCTTTTACATGCTCTCAAACCTAATTTCTACCTATCATACGGTGGGTTTTCCTAGGAGTCGAAAGTCAGCAATAAACTGCTGTTTACGGTAATTTCTTTCAATTTCGAATAATGTCTTATTGTCTTAATTATGTTAATGGTAATCATTTATGTTCTAGCACTTTTGTTTGCGCTCCTTTACATCTGTTGAAGATCGCAACAGGCGTATTCGGGCCATAAAGTCTCATACAAAACTCATTCCAAGTGAGTGGAAGGTGTACGCCCGCACTGTAGAATGTACACACGACGGAGAGTACTAGTACCGAGGATCTGGCAAACGAGTGCGGGGAGGCATAACGTGCATGGGATGTGAAAGCAAGGGTACGTGTGCATGTTATTATTGGTTCGTACCTGTATTTTATTTGTTAAAGAATTGTGTTGGAAATACCTTTTTTATTGGTGTATGCAGATCAATCCATTTGGTAAAGAATTGTGGTATGTTATTTTTGGTACGTACCAGTATTTCATTTGGTAATGAATTGTGTTGGTTGGTACGCAGTATCCAGGACCACCATTGTTAGGACTGTAATGAATATTTCTATTATGGAAACCTTTCTTATTGGTGTATATAGACAATCCAGGACCGCTAAATCAAGACAGCCTGCAGTTCTTTTTTTTTGCTAGTCGATTATGTGTTTGTAGTTTTGAGTCCGAGATAAAAAAGTATTGGAAGTGTTATCGATCTGGTTGTAGATCTACTTGCTAAATATAATGCAAGTATATATGCAAGTGCATCGTGTTTTTATCGATCTGGTGCATATTTAATTGCTTGGTATAATGCAACTGGATAACATTAGTTTTTTGTTGAAACGAGTTATAGTAATATTGAGAGAGAATGGCGACCGAGTCAGGTAAAGCCATTTTTCTGCCTCGAATTAGCATAGCAATTTTAAACTTGTTTAAATTACAAGAAGGAAATAACTTAGATAATTTGGGAAACTGTTCAGAATTTATGATACGAGCCAATTTCCAAATATTTGTCTTTATCAGACCTAGCACCCGTTCTGGCAAGTATGCTTTCGCTTCGATGTCGTCTCAGCGTCATCGCTATTTCCTTTGGCAACTTCTAGCCTCCTTTTCTTAGCTTCCTCAATGCGAGCTGCCCGATGTTGAGCTTCTTGCTCTTCCGCTTTTTCTTCCTCGCCTCCTGCGCTTTCCAAAAAGGTAGCTGCTTCTGATATTTACAGGCAGCGATGTGATCCTTAACGCGTTCCTCGTCATGAGCAATGGATGACTCAGTCACGTTACATCAAACCATGCCAGGCTTTGACTTGTCCGGGTGACCCACGAACAGTGGCGAATACTTTGCAAAATGAAAGCTTGAGGTTGCGTTCCGTTTTGTAGCGATTTCTCCCTGGTGCGCATTCGGATGACACTGGCGTCCGCTACCATTTCGTGTCCTGTCGTAGAGCAGCGCACTCTTGATTCTCCGACAAACATCAAAGGCACCGATGTGACGAAAGCTTCGACAGCCTTACGTGCCTTACTGTCACATTGTTGTCAACCAGAATAGCTTTTGCTTTTGTAGTATCTTTTCCCTGAAACGATGGTGGGGGTTTGCTTGTGGTAGCAGTAAACGAATTTGATATCGGAGATTCTGTATTCTGTGCTAGACTGTGAGCGCTTAGCAGGTGACGCTACGGTAGAAGGCGACTTAACAGTATCTGAGGGTGTAAAACCTGCTCGCACGAATTCATGCTGGTAGAGGTAGTCGTTTGGGACTAACAAGTCGATTTCGGAGCTATTGTGCATGATTTTAGATTCTTAACACGTGATGCACCGGTAAGAGACAATTTGGTAGAGCGGTATCTGCAGAAAACGAAAAACCTGCTTAAAAGGTTCTTCTTGCCGTTCTGTAGCGTTTTGCAGGTAGATGATTTAAATACAGTCGTTGTCGACTTACTAGTCTAAATAGGAGATTTTGCGCCAGCTTATGGATTCTGAGCAGGTGATGAACCTGTACCAGGCGACTTAACATTACCTGCTTGGGGTGAAATCATCTTGCAACGATTCATCTTGTCTTTTTGTGGCATATGTGATTTGTAGGAAAATTAACTTAGCACTCTTGTCGCCTTTACAGACGCGAACGTGTTTGTGCCGGTGAGAGCCTTCAAACAGTCCAATGAGTAGCTCAAACTGCAGCCGATCAGAGCTGTCAGGTGGTGTCGATTTATGCGTGCAACTTGACTGTTCAAGTTGCAGATTCTCCACGCAGGTGCCTTTACCTTAGCGTCCTGTGTTACTGTCTCGATTTAGAGTTTTTGAAAAGTGTATTAATATAAAAGGTTACTAAAATAAATCAGTATCGACTTTTTCTGTAACCTAAATGTTACGTAATGATGTCCTGTCGTAATTATCGCAAAACAACCTGGAATTTCATACTTCACACATTTCATCAAATGGGTACAAAATTCCAACACTCCTTCCGAGAAATACCGGGACATCTCTCCATGCACATATGCATCGGGTCCTCGTTAACCATTCATCCACGATAGCGTAATGACCCACATGAGTCTCAACCATCAATTTAGTCCAATTTGTTCTCGTAATTCTGCAATCCTTGGTGCACCCAATGTCTTGGTTAAGAGGTCAGCAACCATGTCTGCTGTGGATACATGTTCGCGCCGCATCTTGCCCTTCTTGGTGTAATCTTTGATAAATTTTAATTTTATATCCACATGCTTCGAACTTGACGCACTTGCTTCGTTCTGTAATTGCTTGATTGCAGCTTGGTTGTCGATCTTAAGCACGATTGGAATTCTTGAAATCACTCCAATTTCATTTAACAATTCCTTGATTCCAAGCGCCTGCCTGCCTCCGACTGCAGCGGCCACAAATTCCGCTTCGGCAGTGGACAGTGCAACGGCACCCTGCTTCTTGCAATTCCAACTTGCAATCATCCCATTTATAAAAATCACCGTTGCGCTTATGCTCTTCCTGTCCTCCTTGTCAGCGGCAAAGTCCGCATCACTGTAACTTACGATACGTATCGGTGAGGGTTCACCTTCATCGTGTTTCAATTTCAGTTTCAGTGTCTTGGTCCCCTTTAAGTATCGTGCAATCCGCTTCGCCATCTGGTAATCCAGTAACCTGGGCGCATGCGTGTGACGCGTCGCTCGGTGCACCGCAAAAGCAATATCGGGACGGGTGCACCGGGATATCCACAACAGACTTCCGACAAGAGATTGAAAGTCTTTTATTGTCGGGACACTCCCGTCAAACATCACCGGTAACTTTAGGGTTGCCGGCCCTGACAATGTTTCTTCGAGAACTGGGGTCTTGACAGCATTTGCATCCTGCAATCCATGCTTCTCCAACATTTCCTCAACGGTACTTTGCTGGTCGATGCGGTACTCCTGTTCATTTCCTCCTTCGATTCGCATGCCTAGGAATTTTTCGACCTTTCCTAGGTCTTTGAGTTCTAAAACACTCATTTTCTCGAAAAATTCATCCACGAAAATTTGTTTTGTTGCGGTGACCAACAGGTCATCCACATATACTCCCACCAGAATCGTATCTCCATCAGTAATCCGCACGAAAACACAGGTATCCGTCAAGCATTGCTTGAAACCCATATCGACCAGTGTCTTCCGCAATAGCTCGTACCAAAGTCGTCCAGCTTGCTTCAAACCGTAAAGGTTTCTTTCCAACTTAAGCACCAAATCTTTTGTGCTTTCCACGCCCAAATCTTCGAGCTTTTCGCTGCTGATCTCCATACCTTTAGGTATCTGTAAATGTATCTCGCAATCTCCTTCGGTTGGTGCCTTTGGGTAGGCGCTTGGCACATCACCGTGCCGCGCCGGCACCCCCCAAATCTTTGCCAAAATCAAGATAATTTTCACATTGCTTAATTCCATGACTGTAGAGAACGTCATGAAATAGTCTTCACCAAAGACCTGTTTGTCTCCACGAGCAACAAGACGCGCTTTGTACCGCTCAACCCTGCCATCAGCTTTCATTTTGGTTTTATAAACCCATTTGGTTGGCAGGGGCTTTTTTAGCGGGTTGCGTCTGACGACCTTCCAGGTCCCCAACTCTTCCAATGACCTTAATTCCTCTTGCTCTGCAGCCCTCCATTTTTCTGATTGAGGTCCGTTATGAGCCTCAGAATAGGTAGAACCCCGCCCTGTTTTATATTAGTAACACTCCAGAATGATAGTGGCTTTGTGTATTCCGTGTAACCCCATTGTCTTTCCCAGAGCCGGGCATATTGAGACGCCTCTTCTTCCGTAGTGACATGAGTTTCTTGTATCAAATAGAAATGTGGTGACGTAGGTCCTTTTTGATTCCGCCAGGCGTAGAACCAATTTTTATGTCTTGTTTCTTAAACCCGCGTACATTTTGGGTCACACAAATTAGACCTAAATTATTACCCAAATTAGGTACCTTGTTATGATGTGGCTGGTATTCCTTCTCCGCTAGTAATTTGTGTTTTGTGTATGTATCAAGTCTGGAAAAAATAAAATAGTCATGCCCAGCTTTATATTTGGTTGTGAGGTGCCCTTAGTAATCCTGTGAAGGCCCTTCTGAATCTATATTCATATCAGATTCTGGGTCGTCGGATTGTTGAATTTGTTCAAAGGACTTTTGCCAATTGTAGCCAGGCTGATGTTTCGCCTTTCTCAATGCTCTTGAGTAATAGTGCCATTGTTCGATTTTGTGATGACGCTTTCAAGTATCTTTGTAGGAGAATCAGAAAAGAGTCGATAGGATTGTAGTCATCACTTATGAATGCCGCAAATTGTCCAGCATACAGATGCGAGCAAATCAGACTCCTGGATAGTATATTTGAGAAAGATGGAGCACATAGTTTGATTAGTGGGCTTCCCCCATACTTGATTTTCCTCTTTTGGTCCCATTCTGTTGTGCTGTTGATTACCGCCCGTTTTTGCACAGTATTTACCATTGCCGACCACTTTCCTTCCCAAGCGCTAAACCAGGTAGCTGGTAGTCTAGATATTTCCGCATTTTTTCCTAGTTCGATCATACCTGTCCAACACGGTTCCCGCCATTTTGCTGTTAATATAACCATAACCTTTGACGCGATAGTTTCCAATACGTGATGAGCTCCATGAATTACTTTGAGTTGATGAAAGATCCTTTTACCTTTATAAAATGCTGGACGTTTCCAGATATCTATTGAAGCAGTAATATGGGGAAATTCCATTTTTGTGTTTCGTAGCCATTCAGGTTCCAGAGCGGGCCATGCTGAACACCAATCAAGCTCCTTCTGGGAAGTTGATCCTTCGCCAAAGCCCGTGCTTTTCATCTGATCTACTAGTTCTCTCTGCACCGGAAGATTTATATTCGTTGTGCCCATCATTGTCTCATCTGGCGGCTGACGTATTTTCTGCTCCTTTGTTGTAGATCTGGTACAAAGTCGTTTTACTTGGTGTGGAGATTTAAGATTATTCTTCTCTTGTTCCTCCTGTGACGGTTGAAATTCAGATTCCTCTGATTGAGAAGGACCCAAAAGCAGAGGTTCCTCCATGCTTAAACTGGACGTCCATACTTTGTGATACCACTAGGTTCTGCTATCTGATATTTTTGCATGCACCATCTCTCACCCTAGAATCCGCGAGATCTAGAGACGGAAGCGAAGATTGTTCCGTGAGGGATGGACGATCGACAGTTTCTGTTAGAAAATAGTGAACTTCTAGCATTCGTGGGTCATGGGTAGAGATAATCTGTTGTATCTCACACAATAGTTCATGGTGAATTGTCGGTCCTTGAAGACGCTTGATGAGATCGTCAGAGTCGCCATTCCCTTCTTCCAGGTCCCAGATGGCGTTTCTATATCTGGACCACTCGAATTTTCTTGGGTCGTAAGTGCCCACTTAAGGAGGTGTGACTGTAGATACCAACCTTCATGTAAAAATACTGCACGAGCGGATCGTTAGCACAAATTTTGTTTCTGACAGCTATTTTGGACCTTCCTACCCAGAGCTACTGTACTTGTTACTTGTATATTTGTTTGTGGTAGTTCCGATTTTGCTAACTAGCCCTCTCAACCGTCGCTCGGTTGAGAGGATCCGAGCTACAAAGACACCTAACGCTAGGGAAGGGGGAGAGAGTGGCCGATACCGGCCATGGGCCCGGGCCCACACCAAAAGAACATGAACTTGATAGTTCAAATGCAGTGCTGTCGACGTCCGTGAGGGAACCTACCGCCCAGGATGAAATATTACCTGAAACACGAGAGTCGCAAGCAACCATACGGCACACGACCGGGGGACGCATACAGAAGAAGAGCCAGAGAAACTCGATCATACAAAAACAGCGCCTAAGTTATCGAATCATGAATTAGGTGATTCCAACAGTATAACACAGGCAGTCAGCACACCGGACATTACAGCAGTAGAACTTTCTCCCCAGACTAATGAAATTACGCGAGAGTCGGTAATGCCACAAACCAACTCAGTTGAGGATTTGATAGGGGCATTATAATCAGCACTGAAACAAGCACTACAACCACTTCCTAGAGTGCAAACATGGCTAGACATCATGCAGCAACTTTTCAATCGGATCGTTATGAGAGCAAAAGGATCAGCATCTCGACTTTCCCCAATAGCTAAATGTTTGTCTGAGCTTAAGAAAGGCAAATGCGAACGAATGATTGACTTATTCGAGCTAATGATAGTGAAGAATCATAACGACCCCGCATTATGGAAACAGAAAATTGTAGGGGCAGCACTCAATGTTCTAATCAATCATTTGAATTCATGTTATGGAAGATGCATAGTCAAGAACAAATTCAGAAAGCGGGAACGGAGCCAACTCAATTGATAGGATGGGTATCCAAGGTTATAGGCGCCCAGGCACATAATTTACCAATGGACACGTCCAAACCCTTCTTATTCAAAAAGGCTGTGTATAATCTGGCGGAAATATCAACACTTCGTAAACTATGCGAGCAGGACTACGGTAAATTCACCCCACCACAATGCAGGAAAGGGACACCGGAGGAATGGAGGATTGTACAAGGTATAGTTGAGGGGACGATGTTGGTTAGGCAGATACCGCAGTTTATGAAGGGAATAATGTCCATGGGAGACCAAGTCCGTTTACTCCAAACCATCCGAGCTCAAGTGGAAGGCTGTTTGATACTCGACCTACGAGGAGAAAGTGCAATCAAAGATGCCTTTTTATGCACAAAAAGCATCCAGGAAAGAATCGCAACAACGGTGACAGCAAAGGCCAAAGGAACAAAATACCTTTGGACAATGGTCGCTCAGGTAGAAACTATTAGTTATAATCCAACCAACCATTCTTTATATTTTCATTTTTATACGCATGAAATAGCAGAAATTTTTGTCGGAGTGAAAGTACCATTTCACAGATACGATCACACACTGAAAAACTTACATGAACGGCCAAAAACACAGTCGAGGTTGGCATGGCAGCAACAATTGGATATGAGTATACCTAACAAGGGTTTTATTCCTGTGTGCTGAAAAATGTCACCACAGCGGTTGAGTTAACAAAACTCTACAGTATGCTCGAAATGATTCTCAAAATACCGTTCCAACTCGATGTTATGGACACCGGTGGTCCATGGTCGGATACATCTACTTCATGGAAATTAGTAACGGAAACGGAGGGCTGTTCACCAGCTATTTACGGGATTCTACGCATTTACTGGTGCAACCGCATGATCATATTAGAACATCCCACAGCAAAAGGACAACGACAATGTTTAAGATGCGGTGAAACTGGTCACCCAATGCGACAATGCTCCACAGCTCTGGAGGAACTAACTAAACCCAAGTGTATAGTCGTTACGGATGAAGATATGAGAAAGTTGCAAATTTCGGCAGCGACCTTCGTCGCATGGAGGAGTTACGGAACCAGGTCGAAACAAACAGAAAAAAATCGAAGACTCGTTAAAGATTGAAACGGATCAATCACAACCATCGCCAAAGACTGATAACACGGATCACCATGGAGCACTTGAAGAGTCAGTTCAAGATACTGACGAATGAGCTAACCCACAACGTAGAGATGGGGAAACATGGACAGAAGTCAGAAGACATACAAAACATCAAGGGGTGAACAAGGAAATAGAGACGACCTCACATCAGAACACTTCTAAAGAGCAAGTAGCACGGAATACACAACGAAAACAACCACAACAGCAGGCACCACCTGCCAATACTGACAAAAATAGAGCTAAATCGTCGGAACCAGAGTCACAAAAAAATCAAAACAACCCTCAAACCGGAACTGATAACAACACGACGACAACAAGACTTGGACAATTTATTGGAAAGCATATCAAAAACACGTCAGTACCGTCCTATTAGGAGCAGTTGTCATCACCGACAGTAAGGCCGCGGTTAGTTAAAAAGGACAAGAATACCCACAATCCAAGACGCCGCCCCAAACAGAAAGAACAAACCGACCTCCTAGTAAATGTGGGGAGTTGAGCTTTACTTGGTATATTTAAAACTGAAAAGCGTTAGGTCCTTAGTTCGCTAACCTGTGCTACATCTAAGCCTATCCTTTCTAGAAGCTTCGTGGGGACGGTATCCTATTACGTCAGGTTGTGTAACCCGTTACTTCATGTACTATCCAATATGTAACCTGTTACTTCAGGTACTATCCAATATGTAACCTGTTACTTCAGGTACTATCCACTATGTAACCTGTTACTTCAGGAACTATCCAATATGTAATGGTTGTGTTGCCCGGGTACGTGAGATATCAAGTCGCACGTACCCTGCGGCCTGACATTTCCCCGGACTTGACTTCGCGTTGGCGGTCTCGAAAGTCCTGTACTAGTCGATACCATTGCGAAACGTGGCGAATAGATTTCTCGCGCTCCTAAGTACAATCACACTCCCGGAGGCCATGCCATTTTACTAGTCATTCTTTTTGGCGGCTGCGCTGACGACTACGAAGCAACTTTTCCACGATGTGTAGTTCTTCTCCTGTGTCCGACTCTAGGATAACTGGTGATGCCTTCGGAAATGGTCGTCCCGCAAACTCAGAGACATTCGGCTTGTATGGCGAGAGTAGGTCGACGTTGAAAGATGAGTGCAATTTCTTCATATTTTGCGGTAGCTTCAATTTAGCTACATTCGGATTAATCATTTTGATTATCTCAAACGGTCCAACTTTTTTGGCCGCGAGCTTCGCTTTCTTCAACTCTGTGTGAGAGTTAACTGTCTTGAGTGGTAGGTTCTTGGTATCCGACTTGAACTAAGTCACCGACGTTAAAGGTGAAGCTTGTTCTTTTAGAATCGTAATACTTCTTTCGCCTTTCTTGGGCTTGTTCTAGGTTTTCACGCGCCATACGCACCAAATCTTGACGATCTTTGGCGAACTTTGAAGCGAACTCTGAGATGGGTTGTTGATCCAGACCATCGTAGTCTCTGAAATCAGATTGGATACTTTTCTTCCGGTATCGATCTCAAACGGGGTGAGCTTAATAGACGCGTTCACTGAGGTGGCGTGCGCGTATTCTACAGTACCAAGTAGCTTGGCCCAATTTTCTCCACTGTACGATACCAGACAGCGTAAAGCGTCTTCTAAAACCAAGTTTTGGCGTTCTGTTTGCCCATCTGCTTGCGCCCTATGAGCGGTCGTCATGCTTAGTTTGACCCCCATTATATTCATGAGACATTTCCAGAAGTTTGCTGTGAACTTCGGATCTCTATCGCTGATAATAACCTTCGGCAGTCCGTGATGACGGACTACGGCGTCGAAAAATAACTTTGCGGTGTCTTTCAAATCTGCCGTCGTATGCGTTGGTGCATAAATCGGTCTTTTTGACAACTTGTCTACGATGACGCAAATAGCGTCGTACCCTTCCGACACGGGATGTCCAGTAATAAAGTCCATTGACACTACTTCCCAGCATTCCTCCGGAATGGGGATAGGAATCATTAATCCTTTCTTTCGCTGGCTGTTTGACTTCCATCGAGCGCATGTTTTACATGTCTCGACGTACTTTTGCACTGTCTCAAGTATCTTCGGGAAGTAGTACCATTGCTTCAACTTCATGTAAGCTCTGCACTTTCCGTCTTCAATTTTTACGGCCGTGTCGTCGATCTCACTGGAATTATCCACAACTGCGAAAGCAAACAACAAATTTTCACTGACACCTCCGACATTTGGTGCCACTTCGTTTGCCTCCACTTGACTTGAATTTCTTTTTCCACTTTCTTCTTGTTCTGCAGCCAACGCTGCTGCCTTGTAAGTCTTTTTCTTCGCCCTGTTTGACTTTCTCGGCGTTGATTGTTTCTTGGAATTCTTTCGTTTACTTCCTTCAGGCTCGTAATCCCCGAGACTTTCTTGAGCAGCCTTTTTTTCTTGCTCTTCAACCCCTTCCTGGCGTGGCACGCTCTCTTCGGGGTCTTCACTTGTTTCGCCTTGTAGTAGCCGTGATATTTTTTCGTTTGCATCATCACTCAGTGTCTCGATCTGAGTAACGTGTCGGGTGGTGGTTACCACCCGGTCTTTCAGGAGTAGAACTTTGAACCCTTTGGTCTCATCGTTCCTGCCAAGTATCAACGCCCGCTCGGCATGCTTGGCCAGTGATTTTTTGCGCGGGTCTCTCCATACCATGCATGGAGACCCGAAAACAACGATGTCACTTACAACGGTAGGTTTTCCAGTCAGCATTTGGATCGGAGGTGCCCCGCCTGGATTCGAACGAGTCGGACTGCGGTTGAGTATATACGTTGCATACTCAGCCGCTTCTGACCAAAACATCAGGGGCACTCCCGATCCAAAAATCATGCACCGAACCATATTAAATATGGTTCGGTTCATGCGTTCGGCCTTGCCATTGGATGCTGGGGTACCCGCTTCGGTAATTTGCTGGCGTACCCCCGTCCGTTTGCAGAAGAGATCCACAGTCTTAAATTCTCCACCGTCATCCGTGCGCAACACGTGAATCCGGCAATTAAATTCCTTTTCAAACCAACAAAGGAAATGCTCGAACATTTTTGCTGCGCGGTCCTTTGACCGTGCAGCAAAAACTCGTACATAATTCGAAAAATGATCAACAAATACCACTAGGTATCTGTTGCCACATCTGTCTCTTGGGGTGATGGGACCTTTCAGGTCGCTGCATATCACCCCGCCAACTCTCTCTATAGGAGAATTTTTTCCGGAGTCCTTTTTGGGTTGCCGAGACCTTTGACCTATGCCTTCGGCACAGGTCAAGCAGTTTGGCCGAGCATGATCAATGATTTTGATGCCTGACCTGGGGTCTTTGGCAAGTTTTTCAACCGCATCGTAGGCAAGGTGTCCCAACCTTGCATGAAAATGGTGCAGGGTCCCTTCCTGCACGTCTTCTGCCCCTTCTTGTGATGCTGCATTCATCACCATACTCGAAAATTCCGTCCTTAAATTTGTTTCTCTGTTTGCATGCAATTTTGCAACAAAAACAGAACCACACACTTCAATGGGAAACAGAACTTTGTTGTTTAAAATCAATTCCATTTTTTCTCCATTATCTCTCAACATGCATCCTTTCTTACGCAAGCAACCAAGCGAAATTAGGTTCTTGGC
>MIQA02015480.1:0-11045 GCA_001887855.2 Sclerospora graminicola | reverse complement strand
TATTAATATAAAAGGTTACTAAAATAAATCAGTATCGACTTTTTCTGTAACCTAAATGTTACGTAATGATGTCCTGTCGGATTATCGCAAAATAACCTGAAATTTCATACTTCACACATTTTACTAAATGGGTACAAAATTCCAACATGATTCCTGCTTCATATCACTATTATGTTTCTTTCTCTCCAGGGGCGGCTCGTGTTCCGGCTGGTTGTCGTTCGTTATCTTCTTCTTCTAAATCATTTCCTCTGGTTAAAGTGGCGTCATTTGTGACGAGCCTTCACAAAAGCTCTGTACACTTAGTACCTACTGCTTGCCGTCCTCGGGATGGTCGTTTATAGACTGCATTGCGCATTTCACAATGACTTTGGACTTGGCATTTCCACGGCACAGCTGCAGCTCTTTGGCCAGTGCTTGCAGTTCTCGTCGGGATGCGCTCTCAAGTGCTTTCAAGTTTCGCCCATTCTTTTTACGCAAATACAAACTAGTTGCGACCAAAAGTTGGCTCGTTTTTCTTGCTGCCAGTCGTAGGCAATATCCGTATTATTATTGTTGTTATACCAGTCTATTTAGTCCAATTAAATATAGGAACACGAAACCAAAGTGAGGTAACCATAAGGGAAAAGCTCACCTCTGTTTGAGTCATCTCGGTTAGAGACTCCAAACCGAAGGGCCAACCAAGTTACACCCATTTTATAACCGAGGATATGCTTACTCTACCGACCTCTTCGAGGTCAGTTGAGCTAACCGAGATGGTGACACCCATCTGACCAATCAGATGCCCCCATTTTGAAACCGAGCTGTTCCAGAGCAGAAGTGACCTTTTCCTAACAAGGGGTTGATGTACATTTATAACTTCATTTTTTTATTTTTTTCTTAAAACTTTAATTTATATAATAGAATTGTACCCTCTACACTCCTGGCAAAATAAATACTCCCCATTTTTTCCGTTTGCGTATATCTCACGACTATTAGGCAAACTTACCTCGTTCCATCTCGGTTTGAAAAATGACATCTGATTGTATATTACTCACCATCTCGTTGTCAAACTACCTCAAGAGTCGCGATCAACAGTCCTCGGTTACTAAAATTATACAGAACTTTTACCCAAAACTCACAGACATGGATGACACTGTTTTTGCTCACCCATATCACATTTTTTATGAAAGGTCGGTGTGTCTTCTTTAATTTGGTTGGCCCTTCGGTTAGGAGCCTCTAACCGAGGTGACTCAAACAGAGGTGAACGTTTCCCTTATGAGTTAAGAGCTGCTGTTTGGATACGATAGATCTTTTATATTACGGAAGAGGGGTCATGTGTAATTGACCTGATTTTTGCAGTTTGTAGGGGCTCTCCTATACAAAAGACAAAATCGGGTACCTGGCCAAAATAAAAGACACCCTCGCCCGTACAAAAAGCAAGATTTAATGTGTACTTATATTCAATAATCTGAGTAATGATAAGAGGAAAGGAGCTAACGTTATTAAACGAAGAGCGAGGAAGAATCCGCGGACTGCATGAAGCCGAACACTCAATAAAAGACATCGCGTGACGAACTAAGCGCTCTCATACAAGTATACAAGCAGCGAACAAATGCGCCTGGAGAAAAAGGAGAAAGCGTTTGCCTTTTTTTTTGATACGCGTACGTGTTCCTGGAGGTGTGTTGACAGCAGAGTAGTATCTGACGATTGATCAACTTGCAGACTTCCACGCCAACGTTAACATTAAGTTATCAACTTGCGAGGTATATCAGCTTCAAGGTATTCTTAAATGAAATCTAAAGCCTGTCGTGCAGGTCATTGGTGGCATGGGAACGACCCATAACAATAGCAAGACCTACCCTCGCTTAGCCGATTTGATAGCCTTCTGTACGCCCGAGCAGGTCAAGGATGTAGCCAAAGAGTCGTTGAGGGTGGCCGAATTAAGTACACAAAGGAAAAGAATATCCGTACCGGGCTCCGTGAGCTAGCGAAGTCGCTTCCATTGAATCGATGGATTGAAGTCATCAATTGCGTGGGGAAAGACTCATTATTGAATAAAAAGTACACATTTAATCTTGTTTCTTGTATGGGCGAGGGTGTCTTTTTTTTGGCCAGGTACACGATTTGTCTTTTGTATGGGAAACCCCCTACAAACTGCAAAAATCAGGTCAATTTCACATGATCCCTCTTCAGTAATATAAAAGATCTGTCGTATCCAAACAGCAGCTCTTAACTCCAGATATAGAGCAAAACGTGGAAAAATGGGGAGTACTTTATTTTTGGCCAGGAGTGTAAGCGTTTTCATTGGCTGTTCTAATGCGGTAAGACAGGTACTCACCCAACAAAAACATCTGAAAGTCAAAGCCGCAACGTAAATCAGATGATCGGAAAAACCGCGGATTTATTTTCTGTATTTTAGCATTAAGCTGATAAGCAGTAGGGAGCCGCTAATAAGGGCGCGTTTATAATCACCCAACGCTTCATATATTCACGTCAAAGATGTTGCCAAGGCCTCACCCTCAATATACAGTATGTCGAGGCATTGGTTCTTGGCGTTGCAGATTCCAAGAAGAGGAGAGGAAGATTACCAAGGAAGAACGTAGTTTGAGTAAAAACGAAAAGTATATTAAAAAAAAAGTAAACATGGCGCTCTAAATGAGGGCTGAATGGTTTACGACCATAGTTTAGAACACAGAAAAAAGTATGAAAAAAACTCTCTAGTAGAATGATATCGACAATTAGGAGTTTTACACTGTATCTGTAATACTGGCTTTAAGGGCCTTACCTTGACACTCCCCCTGGCAGTTTTTGACATATGTGCGTATGGGGTCATACCAATATGTAGTTCATTTGTATTAGGCCAAATTTAATCCATAAGTCGTCACCCAGCTATAATTGGCTGAGAAGTCCGAATCGCTGGTCCCATCATAGTCCTCTTGGTCGATGAAGCCAGCAGGCCTTGACCGTCGACAGCAGCGCGGACGCGTGCAATCAACGCAAGGAGTTGGGGCCGTTCAACCTTGGTAAATCTTGACTTAATCTTCCTAACGTTCGGCTCATTTCCTGTCGAGACATTGGTTCTCGGCGTTGTAGATTCGGGAGCAGAGGAGAAGAAGAAGACCGCGAAGGAAGGACGTAGCTAGAGTAAAAAGGAATAGTATAGAAATTTAAGAACGTGTAGCGCTCTAAATGAGAGCTGAATGGTTTGTAACCATTAGTTTAGGACAGAGAGGAAAAGTATAAGTAAAACCTTTCTAGTAGAATGCAATACGGAGTTTTACACTGTATCTGTAATATCGGTTTTAAGGGCCTTCCTTCGACACAGTAGAAACTGTATTAGCTACGAAAAAACGACAGCCAGCTGTTTTGGAAGAATAAATACAAAAGAACAATTACTGATTCAGACGGAGCTCTTAACCGGTGTACATAGGAGTGTACGAGGAAGAAAAGGGTATCTCTCATGATCCCTTTTTTCTCCATCTCCCGCAGCGATGCTTGATCAGTATGTACGATCACATTATCGACATTCAAAACGTGCTTTTTTCCCTTCTTGTCCGTGTAGTCAAGCCAGCAGCCGCTGGGCATTTAATTGAAAAAAAGGGAGCGTTAATATTTTGAAATAAACATTGCATCGATAACATTAAATGTCTACGTTCCATTTGTAGGGATATAATTAGCAACGTTTTCATAACCCGAGCGTGGGTTAACCATACAGCTAGCTGTGATGCCGGACAATAACTGATCCAAGCGTGCTTGGTTGCAGCCTACGCACGTGGTAATCTCGTCCACGACGCCTTCTTCGCTTCGCGGACAAACTCTGTATCTGCGAGGAAAGGTGGTGCCGTTGACACCTAATCTACGAGATGGCAAAAATAAAACCTACATGTCTCTAGAAATAGAAATTTCCACACAGGACACACAAAAACACACTTTCCAGCTTTCTCTTCTGCAATGATCTTCTCAGCGACGTCTGACATATTAGTCGTCACAACTGGAATGGAAGCTTCGCCTTGCATATTTTGGGTTACCCACAAAAATCCGCTACGTGGTACACTCGTTGCAAAAGTTGTAATAAGTGCCTCGTGCCATCCAATGCCTGTATTGGTTATTATAGCATCGGCAATCTCAATTTCTTTTGAGAACACCACAATCTCGTCCCAGGTGCAGCCTTTTTCAACCAAATCCAGCATCGACAAACCGATAGTTGTAATGAAATCGTTGCCACCGCTACGCGTACAGCTTCGACGATTTCGACGGGAAAACGGATACAGTTTTCATACGCCCCTCATTGATCGTTCCGTTTGTTCGTGTGTTCCACAATGAACTGATTAAGGTTAATTCCAGAGCCCATATTTTCTACCTCACCATATCTTGCTTAACTTGCACACGTAGTTTGCATAGTCTGGAATTGTACCCATCCACCCTGGTAATCGATAACTCTCGTGGTGTAAACCAACCAATATGAGCTTTTAAAGGTAATGACGCCACAAAAGGTCTTACCACACTAGCTGTGTTTTTGATTGTTATTTCGTAACTAATATGGGTCGTACTGTATATTGAGGGTGACGCTATGGTTTCAGGGTTGATTATAACGGTATTTATCCCCATTTGTTTCTCATAAATGGTACACAGTACAATCAATATACGGTAAAACCTGTATTAGAACCCCATCCCTCGATTTGACCCCCCATCCTGGGGATTATTATACAACCCTATCCTTAATATAGAACCCTACCCAATTTAGATTGTACGGTGTATAAAATTAATTATCGCTTTAATAAGGGAAATTAAATGTTACGTGTACTGTTCATCAGTCTGGCTATAGTAACTAAACCAAATAGACTGCTATAACAACAACACTAATACCGGTATTTCGTACGACTGGCATCGAGCAAAGCGCGCCAATTTTTGGTCGCAACTAGTTTGTATTTGCATGAAAAGAATTAGCGAAACATGGAAAGCACTTGAGAGCGCATCCCGAAGAAAACTGCAAGCACTGGCCAAAAAGATGCAGCTGTTCCGTGGAAATGCCAAGTCCGAAGTCATTGTGAAATGCGCAATGCAGTTCATGAACGACCATCCCGAGGATGTCGAGCAGCAGGTACTAAGTGTACTGAGCTTCTGTGAAGGCTCGTCACAAATGACGCCACTTTAACTAGAGGAAATGATTTTGAAAAAGGAGGTAAGGAATGACAACAAGCCGGAGCACGAGCCGCCCGTGGAGATCAAGAATAGTAATGCTGTATGAATATATATGCTACTTACTGTTAATTCTTTCTGTAAACTTCATATTTGGAATGGTTCATGTAGTTGTGCTTCCATTCCGTGAGGCATCTCCTCGCAAATTTAATCGACACACGCTTTGAGCAAAAATACTTTACAACTCGCAAACATCCGGGGTTTCCCATTTGTCAATTAATTATGTCACGTATGCCCCCTCATTTTTCCAAATTAAGAAAGCCTTCTGCATGCGTCTCTGGAAAAGAAGTTCTTTTAAGTCTTTTGCAAACTTAATTGTGCCCCTGGTTTTGACACTGGTAATTAATTTCTTCCAGGCTTTCATCGCACAAGTACTTAAACGTTGATAGCATTAACTCGTCGTGTTACCTCCCAGGTACTTGAGATACGATACCCATATACTCCAAAGCAGGACTTTCGAGCAGTTCCAGAAATACAATTACGCCGGCCCCCTTTGTTTCCACGGTTCAAAATCCAATATTCAGCGTTATTTCCGCGCTCCTTTGTCACGGAAAGTATGTCGTTTAACCTCTTGAAGTCGATCGAATTTGTTCCCTCGGTAAAATCATCAAGTTGAGCGGATTCCTTTTCCAGAATTGCGCATACTAGAATCACATGTTAAACCTTAAGTCGTTCAATATAGGTGTAGCTTGCCAAGCCCCAGGAGCAAGAAGACGTCATGTATACTTTTATGTCTATTTTTCATCTCACAAACAGCTCTCTCTCTCTATGTTTTCAGCGATTTGTGATGGCGTTTTGCTGTAGCAACCAGCCTTACGAACGCTTCTTCGCCATATTTTCTTTCGCAGTAGTACTGGCACCAAAAGCAGCATGTAGGAATTTGGTCTGCTTCTTTTAACTTTGCATATGCGACCAAGAGGTCCAGCAAGGGATTTTGGAGAAGTTCCTTGTACGTATTCTTCATTTGAACCAGATCAAAAACTTTGCTCAGCAACGTTCCTTCTTTCCTCCTCTTTTCACAACCAATTTGCGTCAGATTTACAACTAGAAACTCTTGTATTCGCTAAATTACGAAGATCATCGTCATCAGAGAGGGTGGATACATATTTTAAGTATTCGCGCTGTTGGTTCAACGTCTTTTCTTTGTAATGATGTGGACCTCATCAACATCTTCGGACTTTCCTGACGGACCATCTTATGTGCGTTAGTAGGTTTAGATGTAGCTCTTTGGTTGCTCAATGTTTCCTTAAAACGACCAGTTCAGTCTCGGTCTCACCTTCAATTGCCGCTCTCTAGCAATGGGTACTCGCTCTTCATCGCGTTTGTCAACGGTATCTGTAGTATGCCAGTCAAACTACACGTTCCGTTCGTTTTTCCCATCTTCCTGAGCAACACCATTGGTGTGATTCGTAATGTTCATCGGAGGATCTAAAATCTCCGCTTGTGCACCGACACATGCCATCAGATAGGCGCATGTAGAAGCATTCACGGTGAGCCAGTATAGATGCTTCCTTTGGTAAGTGCTCCTGCTATCGTTGTAGATTTTCTCTGTGTGAGTTTGGTTTTAATTACAGTAGGTATCTACCGTATTTTTTAAGCGAACGCAACTTTCTTTTTTTCCCACCCTCGAATATAACCCCACTTTTGGGCGGGGTTATAGTGGTAACCCCACTGGGGTTCTAATATAGGTTTTACAGTAAGCCCACTTGCAGAATCGGTTCGCTGGTTGGACCAATCAAGGCTATTTGAAAACTAAAACTCTATGATTAGATATCCACTCTTATTTGTTGCCAATTTACATGTTCTACACGTGGAATCCACTGAGGTTGGTTCGTAGCTGGGCTTCAGCCAAACGCGATCGTATTCTTCCGGGTGGGACTGCACGTGCTGGTACTAGTGTGTGGATGGCCATTTGCATACCTGTGTTCTGTTGGAAATTCAAATGTTTTTATGAAAGTTTTTTGCTAGATTTCTGATGTGCAAAACTACCGTGGATTCATATGCATACAAACTTCAAGTTAGGAAATCTTTTTATTGAGGTTATATTTTTTATAATTTACTTTCAATTTTAACAAACACGTGGAACGACACTTCGGGCTTGAGCGACTTCCTCAAGGCTGACACTAACACGTCAGGCCGATAGTCGTACGCACACGCATTCTACTTCTTGGTATTTGCACTAACCCGCTACCACTAAGTTCATCACACGCACTCGATTACCAACCGGTTCTCAATGCCGGATATACAAGACTGTATGCAGAGTACCTATTTTCCAACATGTTCTGTGTTACTGATTGAGCGGTTATGGTTAAACGTTTTGCGTCGTTTTACTGGCTTCTCAATTCATGAAAACAGCCCCGAGAATACCAAACGCACCACAACCAAGAAGTGAAAAAAAGCGAAATAAACACTTGGAAAATGCAAATGATACATCTTCAATAAGCTCAATTTGGCTCAACTGTGTACTGGATTCGCAAAAATCCACGAAAGTGGTACATTTGGCAATCCAACAACAGCTAGAGCGCCTCCAAAATTTTTGATCCACCTAGAGTCGATTCTAGAAGAGGTCATAAAGGAGTGGCACAGAAACTAACAATCATAGCGTTGAGGAAAACAAAAGCGCTTTGAAGTGTTGATAGCTCCAGTGGGTTCATAGATCATCTTGGCGCGCTGCAAGCATGGAAACGTCAGTGGTCCCCGCCACGGACTCTGTTCATGATGTGGGGGTTTAAAACAAAGAAGAAGAGCAGTAGCCAGTAGCATATGAAATCAAGCATTGGAAAGTGAAGTTTAATGATGGGAAAATGACCATTATTGAAAAGCAGAGAATTATCGACGTTTTGCTGCTAATATTTATTTCTTAAATTCCGCTCCAAATGCTTTTCTGCGTCGAATATGGTCCACTATCTGGTACATGGCAATCAGACCCGGGATAGGTGATCGGAATAAGCGATCAGCATCGGTATATGGTAAATAGATAGAAGAAATAGTGGAAATACCGTCACCTACTTGGAGCTGACGAGGAATAGAATAGATCGGGTCGATTGGTCTTGAAGTGATGAAAGTAACGATTGGAGTTTCTCCAGATGATACATTACGGGCCGGAGCATGCCATCAGCTTTAATGATTGTTTTTTTTTTCGTTGGACATTTAAATAATTTAGCAATGATCTCTGGATCTTTATGGACCGATCCGACCGGTTGATAGGTACAGCCGACCGTTCTAATTCACCGATCGGATAATTTGGAGGATGTGGTATAATTGTGGACACTAATCGGTCGATATTGTGGCTAGCGAAGATTGATAATCGACGGATGGGATGCTATTATGGCTGTGAAGACCGATCAGGTCAGTCGATCCGATATGTGGTGGACGAAACAATTAGTCTTACCAGCTGACCCGAATAGGACGACCGATGGTGACGAAGATGAAAAAGCCGATCGAACAAGAATGACCCGACGGAGAAGGATTATTGGGATATCAAAAGAGACCAATATATTTTGAAGGTTGATCTAAGGTAATATCGGCCAATCATTTGACAGGATCGTCAAGTTCAAAGTACTAGGTGTGTCACATAGGTTTGCATATGGGGCATTTAGAATTGGATTTAGGTTTATATTTTTGAGTATAGGAAATCATTTTACTCCCTAAACAAAACGTCGCTACACCACAAGTCAGCGGTCATTGGGTGCAAAACGTTTCCAACATCCCTTATAGCTCAACATTTCCCGGTCGAGACCCGTACTTACGCACTTTGGCTCACCGGAAGTCCTCGGCGGGATTGCTTTACCCCTCACCCATCGCGACTGCGTGCTTAGAATCCGTTTATAGATTTGTACATGTTTTGCGAAAATAATTGGTCGCAATTATTGTGGAAGATCGTTAATTCATTTGGAATTTACGTTTCTTTTGTGCCTTTCATTATTGTGTGGTCCGGTCGGTTGAAACTTCTCGACCGCGTCCCTATTTTGAGTATATTACCAACCCTAACACGTGCTGCGGTGAAAATTTTCACCGGAGAACAACCCCGTCCCAAAAAAACACATTCTACCGACCTGATCGGGAAAGACATTTTCATCTAGAGTCCATAACCACCGTGAGCCAGTGGGTGCACAAGGTGATATAAGAGATATGATTAATCTGGTCGTTTAGGATGACAGGTCGAAAGACCAGGATGATCAGGTCGATCACTCTGCAGTGATCTGTCCGATCAGGGGATTGACCAGGATTTACTGAGTACCCTCCGGTAATTTGTCGGCCGGGCCAGTGGGAGTCTGAACTTCTTTAAGGTCTGTATTTCTGGATATGGAAATCGGCACCACCTCACAGCAGCTCACATCTCCAGGATTTAATGTTTTTTTGAAGAAATGAAGCCGCTGCAATAAAAAGATCTCGGAAAAGTGTCCAAGTTTTTTGGATACGAGTGAAATATCTTTACGATGCGGACAGTCTGTATCAAGAAATTGCTATAAAGAATTTGTATAAAGAATGGAGCTAAATGATTCTACCCTTTAGGAGCACCCATATAACACCAAATGATGATGCTTGTGTGGAAGACACAGAACCACTTTCAAACTCAAAGACTAAAACACCTATTAATTTCGAGCTTCCAAGCATTGGGTGGGAATTAGGAAACAAAAAAACAAGAGATCGATCACATGTGGTTTGTTACGGCTATACTAAACATTTTAATATTTTTTATTTTTTCGAAAAAGATAGTATAATAACTTGAAATTCTCCCTTTTTTTAAAACATATTTATAAATATTTTTTTTGGTATGGTAATTGGATGGTTATGCAATAAGCAGTGCGGAATATCACTTTTAACGATGGAAACATAACCCACCACAAACTTAAGGGTTCCTAACGGGGTCATGGCCCAAAGAATTCCCTGATTTTCATTGGTTAATTCGGAGAAGGGGGGGGGACGAGGTGCTGTTTTTTTGGCCGTGCCCCTGACTTCACCGGAGTCTAAATTGTGAATGACAACGTATACACTTTTTCAATTCACTTGCCGGTAACGTTTCCGAGCTATTGTTTCGCGCAAGGTCCAATTACAACTTCTAGCTGTAAATGCTGGGCATCAGAATTGACATGGTGTAAATAAAAGAGATGTTTACTAATGGGACCACTATGAGTCATGTTTGCTTACTGCAAAAACATGTTAGTTGCGTGCATGAAACTTTTATATCAACCAAATGATCTACTGCCTTGCAATTGGAGATCGGGCATAGGTCGTACGTGTCGATTTCACTTAGGGCTGTCTTTCGTTGTGCCTTTCTCAATGGGTCATTGCCCTCTTAGGAATGCATTTGAAGCACACACCTAGTTTCAAAACATATGATCTTGTGACCCGAGGATTGTGACCCCGTTAAGAATGCCCTTAGTGGTTGTTCAAGAAAGTTTGGGTGTTAGGGAATTTCTAATCGAAATTGGGGTTGAAGAGGAACACCCAATGACGTTGATGATGGATAATCAAGCAGCAATCATCCAACTGACAAATAAAGAGGGCAAAGCGTGAGCCAAACGCATTGTCGTTTGACTTAGCTTTGTTAAAGGTTTCATGAAAAAGGTCAACATTAAGACTAATTAAGTAAAACCCAAGAGCATCCAGGCTGATTTGCTAACTAAGAGCTTCGTTCCACCAAGACTACTCGACCTAAACTTATTTATTGTATTATGATGATTCGTGATGAGAATTATTATTAATAATTCAAACCTGATAAGAGTAAATTGGTTCTATTGTTATGTTTCTATTAAAAACTATAGAAATGGCTATACTGAAACCACATATTCACAGAATCTGTTACTAATTATTTTACGACGAGAAGAAGAATGAGAACACACAGGTAGATGTACAAATAAATA